>JAZHYW010031650.1:0-100086 GCA_037355805.1 Ixodes ricinus
CACACGAGCGTTCCCTTCGTCGCGTGCCGGTTTCTTCTCTTTTATGTTTTTTGTTCACCCCGCACTCAGCGTCTCCGCTACACTATCCCCCTCCCGTCCTTTGAAGACCGAGCAAGTCCTACAGAAGTCCTTGATACAAACACAGCCGGTCGCGGTGGACCACGAGGGCCCGTGATCTATCCCTGTGACGTATGCGATAGACCACATCACTGAGACGTTTGATGACGATGAAAGGTCCTTGCCAGTTACGCTGCAGTTTTGGAGACAGTCCTTTCTTGCGAATCGGGTTGTAAAGCCATACTCTTTCCCCTGGAGAGAACGGGCGTGTTGTGACATGCGCGTCGTACCGGGCTTTCATGCGATCCAAGCCGCTCGCCAAACGCTGTCGAGCAAATGTGTGTATCCGCTCGAGGTTTGTTCTCAGTTCACCTACGTAGGACGCAGGGTTTGTGGTCGGCTCTGATGCTCGTGGAAAGGCTAAATCACAGGGCATGCGAAGGTCATGACCGAAGAGCATTGTGGCAGGCGTATAGCCAGTGACCTCATGAGCAGACGTGCGATATGCATACAAAAACAAAGGCACGATGCTGTCCCAGTCATCTTGCTGATCACTGACGAACATGGACAGATGTTGTAGGATCGTTCGATTCATCCTCTCGACTAAACCGTTTGACTGCGGGTGGAGAGGCGTCGTTCTTGTCTTTTTGATGTTGAACAATTCGCAGACTTCTTGGAACACCCGAGATTCGAAGCTCCTGCCTTGGTCCGAGTGGATGCTCAGGGAACTCCATACCGTGTAATCCAGTTCTTCACGAGAGCGTCGGCGATCTCGGAGGCGGTCTGGCTCGGTAGAGGAATGACCTCCGGCCACTTCGTGAAATAGTCCACAATGACCAGCAGGAACCTGTTGCCAAGCTTAGATTGAGGAAACGGTCCAAGCACATCAATGCCGACGCGTTCAAAAGGTGCTCCCGTGACATGTTCTTGAAGCGGTGCTCGCTGTTTTGCGTGAGGACCTTTCCGTGAGACGCACATGTCACATAGACGGCACCATTGCTTTATATCATTATGGCACTGCAGCCAGTAGAAGCGCTGCCGAATCTTTTTCAGGGTGCGGTTCACGCCGAAATGTCCTCCTTCAGGGCTTGTGTGCAGCTGATGAAACGCTTGAGAGCAGAGTCTTCGTGGCAGCACCAGTTGCCATACAACAGAGTTGCCCGCAGCGGACTCCCAGCGTCGGTAAAGAACACCGTCGCGCAGCAACAAGGAGTCCCATTGCGCCAAGTAGCTCTTGAGGGCTGGAGACAGCCGAGATACTTCCTTAGGAGGGGGCCTGTTATTCTGTCTCTTCCATCTTACTAATGGGCCGATGTCCGGGTCGTCAAGTTGAGCGTTTCGGAGCTCTTCTGGTGACCACGCTTCGTAGTCGCAGAGTAGGTTGGTTAGTGCGTTAAGCGTGTCGAAGCTGCGCTTTTCAATGCTCGAGCACTGCTTGCACTTTTCACTACATGGCCTACGAGAGAGACCATCGGCATTGGTGTGCTTTGAGCCGGAACGATGTTGTATGTCGAAGTCGTATTGATGCAGGCGTTCCAGCCAGCGGGCGACCTGACCATCAGGTGTCTTGAAGCTCAGCATCCATGTCAGCGATGCGTGGTCGGTTCGAATAACAAACTTCCGGCCCAGTAGATAGTGGTGAAAATGGGTGATGGCCTTGATGATGGCCAGCAACTCCCGTCGGGTGGTGCAATAATTGCGTTCGGGCTTCGTGAAGACCTTGCTATAGTAAGCAATGACACGTTCTTGTCCGTCCTGCTCTTGTGATAAAACGGCGCCAATTGCCGAAGCGCTGGCGTCGGTGTCAAGTATGAAGCGTCCAGTCTCCTTCGGATACGCAAGTGTTGGCGGAGACGTGAGGGCTGCTTTGAGCGTCTCAAACGCGCGCTGGCATTCCGAGGACCAGACGAACTTCGCTTTTCTCTCAGTCAGAGCATACAAAGGCTTGGCGATGTGAGCGAAATCGGAGACGAATCTTCGATAGTATGATGCCAGCCCAATGAAGCTCTGCACGTCCGTGGCGGATCTCGGGGTTGGCCAGTCAACGAGAGCAGAAAGTTTCCGAGGGTCTGTGGAAACGCCATCCACCGAAATGATGTGGCCGAGGTATTCCACTTGCCTCGTAAACAGCGAACATTTCTTCGGTGTGAGCTTCAGGTTCGCCTTTTGCAGGCGTGAAAAAACCAAGTTGAGATTCGCCAGATGGTCTGTGACTGTCTTGCCGAAGACGATGATGTCGTCAAGGTATACAAGGCAAATAGTGCCTATGAGCTCGTTCAAGACAGATTCCATTAGCCTCTGAAATGTAGCTGGGGCATTGCAGAGTCCAAATGGCATTACTCTGAACTGATACGAGCCGGTACCTGTGGTGAAGGCGGTCTTCTCGCGGTCTTCTGGTTGCACCGGGACCTGCCAATATCCGCTTTTGAGGTCGAGTGTCGAAAACCACGTGCACCCAGCGAGGGCATCCAAGATGTCATTAGTCCGAGGAAGTGGAAAAGAGTCTTTCTTGGTGACGTCGTTGAGTTTTCGATAGTCTATGCAAAATCGAGTTGTACCGTCCTTCTTCGTCACTAGCGTAACTGGTGATGACCAAGGGGAACATGCTGGTTCAATCACGCCCTGTTGAAGCATTGTCTTCACCAAGTCGTCGACGTGAGACCTCTGTGTGAGAGGAATGCGCCGAGGGGGTTGTCGAATGGGAGAAGCCTGTCCTGTCACAATCCGGTGTGTCGCCACCGATGTTAGCCCTAGATCTGCGTCTCCCGTGCTGAAAAGGCTTGTGAATTTTTCAAGCAGCTGGCAAAACCTCTCAGCATCGAGTTTATCGAGACAAGCAGACGCGCCTTCGTATAATGGTAATACGTGCGCAGCTAGCTTGATAGAGGATGTGCGAGGACACATATACGGGAGGGTGTCGTTTATTGGCAACCCAGTGTCGTAGAGGACCGTCACCTTGGCGGCGCCTAGGGAAACGAGTCAGTTCCGAGATGCAGCAATCCAGCGTTGAAATCGAGCACGCACTTGTGTGCTTTGAGGAAATCGACGCCCAGAATGCACTGCTCCTCGATAGCGGCAACGACAACAGGCAGCGAAGCGTGAAGGCTACCCACGGTGAAGGGTACAGTTGTGGAGCCTAGTACAGCTACCATGTCTCCCGTTGCGGTTTGCAGAGCATAGCTGTCAGAGCTTTGTGGAACGGCACGATTCGCCTTCATCAAAACTTCCGGTCTAATTACCGAGGTTGTAGCTCCGGTATCAACAAGTGCTCGTACCGAAACTCCGTCGACGACGCCCTGAAGGTAGATAGATGTAAGTGGTGCTGTCAGGACACGCGTTGATGTGATTATCCGCGGCGGTGTTGCTGTTGGGTTCCGGCTGCTGGGGTGATACGTGGGACATTGTGCCCGCGTGTGGCCCTGCTGATGGCAGTTCCAGCAAACTGGGGCTGGAGGCGCATGTGTTGCTGTTGTCGGGGCTTGCGGCTGCGTAGGAGGCGTCAGAACTGTAGATCGTGATGCTTGTCGAGCAGCTTCTATCTCCAGTGCGCCCGTGTGTGCTGCTCGGAGTGTCTTGGGGCGTGCTAGGCGAAGCGCATCCTGCACCTCAACGGATGAGATGGCGTCAATGAACGCCATGGTTGCCACAGCGTCAATTGTGTCTTGTGGGCAACCAGGAAATGCAAGATGGGCGAGGCGCTCGATGTCGTCGGCGACGTGAGAAACTGTCTCGGTTGCAGACTGACGACGGTTGCGAAGTTGGGCGTGGTGAAGAAAGCGGAGGGTCCTTCCCCGTAGCGCTCGTTCAGTGCCGCGACCAAGGCTTCGTAGGATTGGCGGGTGTCGGGTGGTAGGTAGTGTAGTACTGTCAAAGCTGGTCCGGTTAGATGGGCGGCCAAGGCTTGTGCCTTTTGAGCCGGAGACCATTGGTTAGCGTCAGCGATGAGGTTGAACTGGGATACGTAAGGCGCCCAAGGAACGGTACCGTCAAATGTCGATGGCTTTAGACGCAGGGTTGAAAGTCGGGTAGCGTTCTGTACCGGGGGCTTGCGGTGCGCTGCTCCTCGAGTTCAGGGAATCGAGACTCCAAGCGTTGAAAACGTTCTGTCATGGAGGCAGTGAAGTCCTGAATGGATGATGTCATGGTTTGTAGAAGCAGGCTCTCTCGTCGAGCGTAGGACGCTTCGGATTGTTGGAGCCAGCTTTTGAAGAGGGGCATGAGTTGGGACGCTGTAGGGTCTGAAGAAGCGAGATTTTCGGCGCCGGTAGTTGCGGTGTGGTCCCCTTCGGGACTGGTAGGAGGTTCCATTGCCCGGGAAGGTGTCGGCCCGAACGGAGCTCCACTTCTGACACCAGTGTAACAATTTCTGCTTACAACTGGTTTAATCACCGCACAGAGAGGTCCGACATCTTCGGTGGTTGGCTTCTAACTGCCAAGCGCACACACACGAGCACACGAGCGTTCCCTTCGTCGCGTGCCGGTTTCTTCTCTTTTATGTTTTTTGTTCACCCCGCACTCAGCGTCTCCGCCAATATATATATATATATATATATATATATATATATATATATATATATATATATATATATATATATATATATACATACTGTGGTATTTTCCCTCACCGCTTGTCCGGAGAAAGGAAATGTAGTTCTCACATCTGGAGGCTCCACTTTGTCTAAGTTATGCCGGTGCCAGGAAACAGAGACAGCAGGAGCAAGGCGGGAGAACAAGACAGCGTTAGAGTCAACACAATGACGAAGCACGTGATTCTCTCAATGTCGTCCTACTTGCTTTCGGCTCTGTCGAAGACTGCTCGGCATTTTTGATGCCTCAGCATTAGTCTTGAGTGTGCTCCTCCGAGATGGCACAGCAGAACAGCTAGTGCATGTCCCTCAGGGCCAATGGGATGTTTTCCTGCATGACTAGTATGACTTGCACGAAATATTTGGTGTGTGCTGTAGGGGATAGATACATATCTACCACGAGCAAACCGTTGTCGACCTTGGCGGCACAAAATTTACCAACCCGTCTGACGTGCCACAGAGATCGATGAGTACAGCACTGCCCCGTACCCATGTAGCAGCCCACTTGGCTAACGAGTACACCACGTTTTCATACGTGCCTCCATGTGATTTATCAATGGTGATAGCACTTGCCTGCAGAACAGGTAGCTTTCATCTCTCCTTCTCCCTCCACCTCTCCTTCTCACTCCTCCTTCCTCGTCCCCCTCCTCCTTCTCTCCTCCTCCATCATGGTCCTCCTCCTCCTCCCTCCTTCTCCTCCCCCCTCCGTTCCGTCACGAGTGACCCTCGTAACGTCACAGGTGACCCTGGTGACGTCACTCGTGACCTTCGTGACGTCATATGTGACGTCACGTCTGACGTCATTATATGAAACGTCCCATAACGCAAGGCGCGATTACGCCGACGCCGATGGCGAACCACTCAAGCCGGAAACGGGCGCCTAAGAGCTGCGCTCTAAAAACTGGAAGCTCATAGCGCAATGGTCAACCGGTCCTTACAGCGATCCAGTGTAGTTAAGACGACAGCAACTTTTCGCATTTGGAACATGACAGCTGCAGTGCTTTATGCCAAGCATTTCTACATAATAGCGCTGGTTTGACGAAATCGTTAACTAGAAATATAGCTCAATGCTTTTGTATGCTCTGAAGTAATGTTTGCTGATATATTTGCACACACTGCGAGAAACAAGCTGTCATTTCTAATGTATCCTAACACATGAGAAAATAGAATATTATTTCGAAGGTAAAATGATACATGCACTGGTTCTTTGAGCATGAACTGTTGTTCTTAAATACTCACTGACAGTAAAATTAAATTGTAAAGATAAACCTGGTTATCTGTTTTAGCTTGTCGAATTCGTTCATTGCAAAATTTTCAGAAAAAAAATAAATTTGTGTTTAGAGTCAGTGCAAAGCAGGCACTTTCAATATCAAATGCATCTAAAGATTGCAACACTCTAAGAAACGCATACGAATTGCAAGTCGCAATTTGACGTCTCTGCATATCACGGTGATATAACCAAAGGACCGCTCTCCTAAAAAAATTAGCCAACTCATGTTATCGGCACAATTTCATATGCTGAGAAAACTGTGAAAGGTAAATCTTCCCTTTGATAAATCTGTCACCTTGTTTCCGAACCAAATCAATTATTTTTTTCTTAGAAATGATGTGGCCGAACTGCTTCGCTTTTTAAATCAAATATAGTCAAAAGAGGAAGAACGAGGCGGTAGCCAAAGTCATAGATTGTAGAGGTTATTGTCATTTGTTTAGGTTGCAGCCTATTAGACAAGAGTTCATATTTCAAGGAAACTACAGAATTGGAGACTACAGCGAGTTCACAGTTTCAATATTGGCAGTTAATGCCAAGGTGCAATAATTTTTAATACAAAGAACGAAGTCTAAATAAACATGACGAGAAGACAGTATTAGTTGGGAATTGCACCAGACCGCTACGCACAGAGCAATAACGGCCCGTGAGCACGCCCAATGTGAACCGCTGTACGCAAGGAAGAACATTGCATAGCGAAGAAGGGGTTAATGCGATCAAAACAAAAGGAATTTTCTTTTCACAACATCTCCATGTCCCTCTGAAAAAGGCTACACTTTTTCTAAAAATACATCATTGTATCATTCGGAATGGTGTTCCATACAACTGAACAAAACTTTAGTTTCGATGAAACAAGGGTCCGAAATACAGGGTGAAACAGGGAGACGGCAGGCTCTCTAAATCGACCGGAAAATTCGGTTTCTTAACCTATCGCGCTACGACTTTGTGCAGCGTTGTCCACAGATGGTGCATTTTTTGTGCAGAATTTGCAAAGAACGAACTTACCTGAGAAAAAGTAAAGAAAGAAAAGGCTTAGCTCCTATGGAAACGCAGCGACGCCACCGATCTGCAAACAACACGGCGCCGTTTCGCACGGGAGACAAGAGATGGCGCAAGCGGTAGCGACGCCAACTGCCGCAAATGAACGAGCAGACGACGCCTAGAGCCGGCGTGTTAAGCAGACAAGGAACTGCAGTTCCTTGTTGTTACCGCGCCTGTTTTTGTTTCTGCGACTGTCGCCGCCTGCGGAACGCGAGCCGCTTTTGAGTCGGAAGGATCGTCTGCTAAAGTACCGGCTCTCGGCGCCGTATGCACTGATCTCTATGTCTATTTGCTGGATCGCGTTTGGCCAGCTCCGGCCTATGGACCGGAATGCGGTCACTGGCGGCCATCTTTAGGTAGAGTTATATCATCTCTAGCCATCATTGTAATATGGCGGACAGCGCAATGGCGGCAGGCTACCATAAAAAGCCGTGGATCTAGTACACTGTACCGTGGGTGATATTTCGTCCTTGATTGAAGTTGTTCGACGAAGCAGACTCTTGAAACCCGGCGTGAACGGTAGCCTCGTCTTTGAGGACCCGGCGAAAGTTCTGACGAAAGCGCAGCACCGGGGAAAAGCAGCGCAGCTCGCATCGAAAGCAGATTCCGTAGCGGCGTCTGCTTTCGATGCTTCTTTCGATGCGACTTTTGATGCCTGCTGTGCTGCTTTCCCCGGTGCTGTGCGATTTCGTGAAACTTTTACCGGGTCCTCAAAGACCGGGCTACCGTTCACGCCGGGTTTCAAAAACATGTTTCGTCAAACAATTTCAATCAATCACGGAATATCACCCACGCTATTTTGATGGCAGCCTGCCACCACAACTGCCAAAACGCCATCTGACATGGATGGATGATGGCGGCTGCCAAGTGGCTGCAGCAGCTGTATCTTGGCTAGAGGTGATATAACTCTACCTAAAGATGGCCGCCAGTGACCGCATTCGCGGAGCGAGCAAACGCGATCCAGCAATTGTCATTGAGATCAGTGGCCGTATGCTCGTTCGTTTGGCGGCGTTCGTTGCGCCATCTCTTGCCTCCCGTGCGAAACGGCGCCGTGTTGTTTGAAGACCGGTGGCGTAGCAGCGTAGCTGCGTTTTCATAGGAGCTAAGCTCTTTTCTTTCTTTACTTTTTCCTCAGGTAAGTTCGTTCTTTGCAAATTTTACACACAAAAAAAGCACCATCTGTGGGCAACGCTGCACAAAGTCGAAGCGCGATAAGTTAAGAAACCGAATTTTCCGGTCGATTTAAAGAGCCTGCCGTCTCCATGTTTCACCCTGTAGATTAATAATGCTAGCGTAAGTACGAAAATCCAAGGTTATTTGGAAAATAACGCATATCAGCTTAAAGAGTCCTTTACGACCTTCGAAATGTGCTCACTAAACGAGAAGCCGGAATCAAACAGAACTCCCAGGTTATGAATAGCATCCGACCTCGCCGTAGCTGGACCTAACATAGTGCACGAGTATTCAATGCAGCTTCTCTGACCCGCATGGAAGCAGCCCTTGTCTTGATGAGGGTTGAAGTACCAAATCGGTGCTTGCAAATCGGTGCTTTTTCTTTTCTGAAGCCGTGTTGATTAAGAAAAAAGAAGCTGAGCTGACTAATGCGTGACGTGATGTTAGTAAAAGTCACATGTTACATTAATTAGCAGGGTGCACTGGTGAGACAAATGGGGTGATAATTATACTGGTTTTGATGGGTCCCTCGATTCGAAGGCGTGTTTAACAATAGCGAAACTCCAATCAAGTGGGACACTTCCCGAGTGAAGGCTTTGTTTAACTATTTTGGAAAAAAATGGGTGACACAATTGTTTTTCTTTTTTAACTTCACAAACGTCAGAAACGTTTTTGATGAGAGGTCCTCTCCTAGAGCGCTGTTAAAAGGAAGCGTTTCTAATGATTTATTGGTTCCGCTGCTATTGAATTCGATGGGAGGCATAGTCACGACATGGAAGTCCAAATACGGATGGAGAGGGACGTTTTCCTCTCCATCCGTATTTCCTCTCCTGCGCGAAAACAGCAAGCTAAGAAAATATGATGCGTTGTTTTCGTTCATTTGACAACGATTCCTACAAACATGGGGAGCGGGCCACGCTTTGACGCCACTTGGGGGTGAAGCTCACAACCACGCCAGTTTTCCTGTAGCTTTGCCCGTGAAGGTAAAAGTGACGTCAGGAAGGCGCTGGGGATGCCGGATCTGTTGTTAATACAAACGTGCAATTATCATCAGCATACTTCGTTGGATTATGTTTGACTCACTTCTGAACGTAAAATGTATCTTTAAATTATTACTTTGAAGTATCTCTTTAATGCTACCATGTAACCACTAATTAAAGTATGTAGAAACGGTCCAGATGATACACTGCCAGCAAGAAAGATAACAATTTGTTTTAATCTGCTTCACAACTTACAGCTGCTGAAATCGTGGTATTTTATCATAACCCCTTCACTCGAGGCAGCAGTTCAAGATGGCTGGCCTTACAAGTTTAATATTCGTGACTGTATTACATGATGAGATTCTTACGCTGAAGTGATCAGTTAGCTCCAACATTTTCTTTATGAACAAGGTATTCGCTCGAAGCCAAGCCTTGACTATATTTAGTTACAGAATATGCAGACATTGCATATTATAGAATTGTGCTAAAACGTGACACAATGTGAATCTTTCCACTCATTATGCTCGGCTCCTCGCACCTTCAGATGCAAGCCGACGTGCGGAACGAAAATCCTGAACAACTAGCTATGAAGACCTTGAACTTTCTGAGAATACTCAAGTACAAATTACCGGAAAAACTTCCCCCTAAGTTGCATGGTTTTCGATGTGACCCTCCCCTAATATTATATTATATGAAAACAAATGATTTATTGAAAAGATTATCATCGGCTTAAGTTTTATCACAAAGAGCCTTAACATAAACCAGGCTTACCTAACTGTAGCAATACAATTATTTGGGCTAGGTTCGCTCCGAGAACACAGGAAACTAATTAACAGAGCTTAAGAAAAACTGTACAAATCAGCGATGGTTTTCAACTGAACATTTCTATCACAATAAGGCGAACCGCAAAATTTCAGTGCCCCACTTTTTAAAAACAACTGATAACTTCAGTTTTCTTACACTTATAGAAAACGGTTTTTATGTGTGCAATGATGGGAAGGGGAGAGCAAGGGGGAAGGGTCTTATCTAGGTGGATAACCGAACTCAATTTTAAAACGTGTTTTATTTATTTAGTTTTTATTCCAGATAAAAGAGATGCCTTAAAGGAAGTGTTGTGCATGTTCAGAGTTCTAAGCTGCTCTTGTATTTTACAGGGCTATATCTCGAAATAAAAATAATAAAAAGTGAAACGGGGAAAGCGAGCAAAAATGAGAAAAAATTGCAAATCAACACTGTTTTTTATTTTTATTGCGAATCGAGATAAAATTTGTACGAAAATATTCTTTAGCGTGTTGGAATTGCTATCAGTAAAGTGATTGAACTCCAGTTAGTGGAACTAGAAATTATAAATTAACAATAAAAAGTAAGAATTGTCTTATTTTGCCCCGACTCCCGGGGTCAAAACAAGACACATATAGTAAAACAAAATAAGACGCCTTGTTAAAAAAAAAACATGACAGATCGGTCCTTGCACTTGGAACATTTGAAGTGTACTATTTTACTTGGCATAAAATGCAGCGATTATTCACTTATTTTTGTAGGCAAGTCTTATCGGACAAGTACGATGAATTGCTGGAGCATGTTCGACAACAAGACAACGACATAAAAAGTTTAAAGAAACGCGTGCAAAAAATCGAGAACGCCGGAAATGATAGGCAACTAGCAGAAGTAAAACAGGACTTGAATCAGCTGGAATGGCGTAGTAGGAAACAAAATTTGGAAATTCACGGTGTCCGACAGGCTGAAAACGAAGACCTGCTGTCTCTCGATGAACCAAGTAGCTGTCAAGTTAGGCGTCCCAACGTTGACCCCGTCTGACATAGCTTCGATGCACAGGCTTTCTTCCAAACCTGAAAAAATCCCTGGAATCATTGTGCGCTTTGCGCAACAACAAACACGCGATCACTGGTTCGATCAAAGGCGTAACCTAAAACGGCCTCAAGATAGCGAGTATCTGCTTGAAAACATGACTCGACAGGACAAGGCTCTCCTGTGGACCACAAAGGAGTGGGCAAGGGAGCACAACTATCAGTTTGCGTGGCACCGAAATGGGAAGATTTTTGTAAGGAGGAAAGCCGGTGACCGTGCTACTCCTGTAAGGAGTGAAAATGACTTGTTGAACTTAAACTAAGTGATGGCACTAAATCCACTTTTGAATCTTTAAGTTGTGTTCATTTTTCTATCATGGCAGTCTCAGATTATGTATTACCGTCACAGTTTGAAACATGTATAGGAAAATAATTTTCTTCCTCGACTCGTTGTCTGCATGTTAATATTCGATCAGCTAAAAATAAAAGTGTTGATCTTGAGTGTTTTTTTGCTGAATTAGTTGATTTTGACATTATCATGTTTTCCGAGACCTGGTACACGGAGTATACTGACGCTTTTAGGCTACCGCTATACGAATCTTTTTTTCTCAATCGCACTGAAGGCCGAGGGGGAGGTGTGTCAATTTTGATTAAGGAAAACATCGAGTGCGAATTATTGCCGACTTTTAGCGTAATCACTAAGGATTATGAAGCTTTGTCACTGCAAACTAAGCACGGTATTGTCTCTGTCATTTATCGACCTCCCAATGGCGTTTTGGCTCCCTGTTTGGAATTTTTAGGTGCCCTTTTTGAGTTTACTAATGAAAATAAACTCAACATTATATGTGGTGGTGATTTTAACGTGAACATGCTAAATAATAGTGTTTCAAAAAGAGAACTAGAGAACTTAATAATCATGAATGGTTGTCAGAGCGTAATCAGTTTACCAACTAGGGTAAATGTTACTTCAGAAACGTTGATCGACTTGTTCATTACAAATTATGAGGAAAGCAATGTAAGATCTGGAGTAATAAGTTACGACCTTAGCTGATCACCTTCCTATATTTATGTGTGTTAAAACCAGCTGTATAAAGAAACAAGTGCCAGTGTCTTCTGTGTCTGTTCAGTGTATTACGCCGGACGGTTTGGAGAGGTTTGCGCAGAATGTAGCTAACACAAACTGGGATGATGTTTTCGAAAATGGAGACCCCAATGAGGCGTACAGTTTATTTTTGGAGCGCTTTAAAAGCCTTTACAGTGTCCATTTTCCATACAAACTAATTAAAGTAAAAAAGCGGATTCGGAAACCTTGGGTAACGGTTGACTTACTCGGAAGAATAAATATTAAAAACACTCTCTACAAAAAGTTTACGAAGATTAGAGATCCCAATGACCTCAGGACATTTAAAAATTATCGTAATCAAGTAACAAAGGACTTGAAAAAGGCCAGCGAACGTTACCATCATGAATCTTTTAGATCTTCTGTAGGCCGCAGTGACCTTATGTGGAAAAATTTAAACGCGGTTATCGGGCGAGATAAGCGCTCCAATGACATAGAAAGCATTTCTTCTGCCGGCGTCAAGTTAACTGGCATATCTTTAGCAGATGTATTTAATGACTATTTCATAAATTTACCTCAACGTAGTTATAGCGGCGACGCGTGTAAAAATGTTACGTTTAGAAACAGCGACTCTATTTTCTTACGTCCAGTCACTGACGCAGAGGTGTTTACGGTTTTTATGGAATTAAATAACAGTCATAGTTGTGATGCGGATGATTTGCAGATTAGGCCAGTCAAGTATGTTTTACCTTTGATTACTCCCTGTATTACTCATATTTTTAACTTGTGTCTTTCAATCGGTGTATTTCCGCAACTCATGCAAAAAGCTAAAGTGTCTGTGCTGTACAAAAAGGGAGATAAGAACGACATAAGCAATTACAGACCTATCTCTGTCCTTCCAGTATTCTCGAAGGGCTTAGAAAAAATCATACATATTCGAGTATCTCAGTTTTTGGATAAGCACCAAATAATTACTAATGCTCAGTTCGGCTTTCGAAAAAATCGATCAACGGAACTTGCATTGCTTGAACAAAAATAATTTATTTTACGGAGTTTTGAAAGTAAGAAATTGGCCCTTGGCATTTTTGTAGATTTTACAAAGGCGTTTGATTATATAAATCACGATTTACTGCTAGAAAAGCTCGATATTTACGGAATTCGAGGTCAAGCACTTCTCTTGCTTAAATCATATTTAGGTCACCGTCAGCAGTTCGTTCACCTTAATAGTTTCGCGTCTTCAACAAAGGAAATTATATCCGGTGTACCACAAGGAAGCATATTAGGGCCGTTACTGTTTAATATCTACATTAATGATATTGTAAACATAAATTCACTAACTAAATTCGTAATATACGCGGATGACACGAGCCTCTTCTTTTCTGGCGAGACTGGCGACGAGCTTATCAGCTGCGCAAACGTGACCCTAACAGCGTTGCAAAAATGGTCATCGGATAACGCGCTAAACATCAATGAGAGTAAAACGAAGGCAATCATCTTTCGGCCTAAAAACAAAAATGTTTCTACAACCAAGACCCTTATCCTAAATGCAAAGTGTATAGATATTGTAGATAACTTTAAGAGTTTAGGTGTAGTTTTCAATCAGTACTTATCTTGGGATAATCATGTAAATGATTTACGCACTAGATTGTCAAAGGTCATTGGACTAGTCTCGCGAAACCGTTTTATTCTACCGAGAAATGTTAAGTTTCTTTTATACCAGACATTATTTCTTTCTCACCTGAATTATTGTTATTTAGTTTGGGGCACAACCACCCGCACAAATCTGCAAAACATACTCCTACTACAAAAATATATATATATATGTACGTCTCATTGAGAATGCTTCTTACGACTCTAGCACCCAGGGACTGTTCATAAAAAATAGTATACTTCCTGTTTACAAAATGTATAAGTACAGACTCGTGATCAGTTTCAAGTTAGAAAATAAAAGAAATGGGGATAATTTAGTAAATCTTGCGGAGCTAAGAGAACATGCAACTTCCTACCCAACTCGGTCGGCGGAACATTGGACTGTGCCATTGTGTCATAACAACTATTCAATGCAATCACTGAAATTCACACTTCCTACTATATTGAACAGCCTAATAAAAATAACATTGATATTATTTCTATTGCAATTCAAGAATTACGAACTGAACTAATGTGGGGCGAAAACGAATGAATCGATTTATGAGACCTGTTTGATTTTGTATTTTACCTTGTAATGCCGTTTTTTTCTGTGTTCGCTGTTGCTTTGTTTTGACTTCTGTATGTGCCACTAGAAGGGCCCCTTGTTTCCTCCATTTATGTACGAAAATGGAAAATAAAGTTCTTTAATAATAAAATAAACACAGTAAGGGATGATGTAGGGAGCTGGTAAAGATTTAACGTGACAAGCCTGTGATCTTTTGAAAAAAAAATGCCGCGCGCAAAACACATTGTTATGTTTTGTTTACAGATTTTAGAATGATAGTTTCAAATTCACTGCGGCACACGAAAGTTCTGAAGTAATCATGATGTGGACGAGAATGCGAAAATAGCAAAAACTAGAACCTAGTTTCCCGGGAAAATAAAATGATATGATGATGATGAGTACGAAGTTGAGTTGGTGGAGATTTAACATTGTGTGCTTGAGACCGTTGTACAAAAACTAATCAAAAAAGTTTAAGGGCACAAAAGCAGCGAGTAAGTTGGTGCCATGAATTTATGAATTGTTCAATGTTTCGAAACTATTGTGTCGAGTTTCGGTATCGAACACAATTCCTTCTCAATTCTTAATTCGCGGGTATATCAAAGAACGCTATATGGTGTATTAAAAATAAAATTCTGGAAACCTCGTCGCACTATCACTCGCATTGTGGGTGAGCAGGCCTTTCGGAGGTCCAACTAAGCAAAATTCCCCAATCTTGGTTGTGCTCGGCAAGAAAGCACTCATGATGGCAATTATTATATAATATTCAACAAGGGTGCAGGGTGCCTTTGGGTTTTTATGGCGTTCGCTGCAGTTTTGTGTTTGAAGACCGCCCCAGCTCGCGGTCTTCCCAAGAGCGACTGGCCCGCTGCTCGTTTCAACCGCTGCTACCGGCGCAAATATCAGCACGCCTGATGTAACGGCGGCACGACGCTCAGCAAACTCATCGCATCCGCTGTGATTGCTAGCCGATAGTACTTGTTCATTAACTTAACACATAAATGGCACGTTTTCATCACCAGCATCACCATTCTTGCCCACCTGTTTCATGTATGTGTAACTACGTAAACATCCCTTTGAGTCCTTAGGCGCACATACTTAGTGTACCATGACAGAACTAGCGTCATCAACACCGTTATACCACTCTCATTAGTCTCGTACCCTGTGTGAATAAGCTAAACTTACTCTGCCCCTTTTATTAATGCCCGGTAATTTATGTGGCTCACGATTACTGTATAATGCCCTGATAAACTAAATATTAAAGTTTAAACTAAAATGTATTTAGGAATTACTTTTTTATTTTTTCACTTCAACTTGAATATTTGTGCTTAAGTATAGGTTTATTTTTGAAGCTTTTAAAAATATTTTTTTACTTATTTATATTCAGGCCGTCGAGATTAAGACAGATCCCAAATCCGGCCCTGAACCAAAACGTTTGGAGACCCCTGTTCTAGGACATCGCAGTAGCGGGGAAAATGTTAATGGGACGTTATGTATAGTCCTAGATATCTCTGGGGCCTAAGTAATAATATAAATTAAAGAATTTGGTGCGATTAAACTGACGTCTGCTATTAATGATGATCTCAAATAAGACAATATACGAATCACGTGGGCAGACAAACAAAATATTTGCCAAAACCTTAGTAATTCCTTCCCACGTTGCTTTACTGCGACTACACCAAATTAACTAGGACATGATAGAAAAGGAATTTCAGAATTATGCATGGTAGCACCGTCATGGTTTTTGGGCGCGCACCAGAAATATGGAAGAGCAGAAGGGAGATCCACCGGCGTCCTTTTCAGCCCACAACCTAGCCGCATTTTCGGAAACGTCCTTGAGGAGAAGAGGCTTCTCTTCTTCCGTCACAAGGTTCTGAAAGGTAGTTCAGCCTCATGTGCATCCCTGAAAATGAGACGAATGCCTTTTTTATCTAATGGTAACGAAGCAAGATTAAAATCTATTGCTGCGCTCATTTAAGAACCCATGTCCCATTTCAATTGATGGCAAAAATACTGAGGTGTTGAATGCTTACGGGTCAGTTGCTCGAGGCTGGAGCATGTGTGCTCCACTTGTAGCACCTCGCACGTGGTTGGAATTAGGCTTGTGTTCTTCAGAAGGCCCGAAATGTACGACAGAAGGGCATCTCGGCTCAAGAAATCCACGCTTGGAGAAATTGAATACTCGATCATCTGCATAGATGGGGGTCAATGTGTACAGTTCATAACATTCCTTTGTTGTTACATTCCATGGAATTTCTAAAACGATGAGTTCAAAGATTCAAACCTTTGCAAGGATTAACGTCAATGAGGGGAGATCAGTCAGTACACAGTGTGTTTGAACATAACAAACAAGAACCACATGACGCATTGCTCAATCGGAAGCGATAGCGCGTGCATGTGACGAAAGCAACTCTACCCGTGATATAAACATTTGGAGCCAGCTTGTACACGCATTAGGGCAACAGGAACGTGTACTGCTCGGCTCCGTTGCGGTAATATTGTGGAAACAGCTGCCAACAACGCGCGACCGATGACCCTTCCGTATTTCCAGCGCCGCGCATGCGCAAGCTGGAAGTACACAGCGGGAGCGCGGGGAGGCGGTCTTGCTCATCCTGTCTGCGATCACACCATCTATAGGTCGTCTTCTATTCTCAAAGCCGACGTCACCAACGTGCTTGCCGCTGTTATGTCTTGTCCACGAAGGTATGAAACAACATCTGGTCGTTGTTTAAGCCCACAGCCGAGTTTATACACATATATAAATATATTAATTATAATAAATAAATATAAATATAAGACCGAATAGATACATCAAATCCAGGGAAACGGTCGTTGCTGAATGCTCCGTTCCTCATGAAAGTGTGAAGCGTTCTTTTTTCTCGCTCCACTTCGCTCGTGCCGTTGGTTTTCCTTGCAGTGATTTCTTCCTTTTCCCGTTGAACATAGAAATTGTAACATAGTGCATTCTGTTAGCATTAGACTGGCGTTTTTAAATTAGCCCCAAAAGTAAGAAAATACGCCTAATAGTTCAAAAGCCTTCTGGAGATGGAAAAATTAGATTAGGTCTGGTACTGCAAGCGAGGTGTCATTTGTTTGTATTTGGTCCATTCTCACTGACTATTCCGGCATAAAATTTAGAGGAACGTCAGAATTAAGCTTTGAGTTGAGCATATCTTTTGTTTTTAAAGTTTTCAGTTACAAAACGAAATTTGCTGCAGGTGGGGCGGAGAAGGTTCTGCTGAGAGGTTTTATTATACCGTAATTTGCTATATACGACACACTAATAAGCAAAGGTTTGCGAATGGCACTTTGATGTCCGTGCATGTCATCGGACTATATCCAAAGAACGTCCCTTGCCTGAACGATAGGAAGAGCATGATTTCAGTTAAATTTTCTACTGTGGAAAACAATTTCAGTAAAAGACCGATTTGTAAACTTAAATCACCTGGATTCTGAACAAAAACCAGTTTAGAAGCAATAAAATGCATCAGCGAAACTGATTTTCTCGCTCAAATATTCAGTTCTTTTGCAACACGGCAGATAACGGCAAGGGCATGTCTACCGTCAAAGTATTGTAAATGGCCTTGTAGAAAATAAATTAAGATTTGACTTCAATGCTTTAGTAGCAACAGAAAACAATGTCCTTCACATCGGATACCGCAGTGCCCAAAAACAAAAAGGCACATGCTATAATGTCCCGATTAAGGCAAATGTCATCTTACCTTTCGGTATTTCTGCCAACGATCAATTGATGACAGATTTTTTCTCAAACGCATAATGCTATTGGAAGCAGGGAAGAGCAGCAGACATCCACCACCAGGTTTCAACAATTCTTCAATATTCTTGTAGACCATTTCTTGATCTCTTTGTCCAGCTTAGGCAAAAGAAGGAGTGCACATGATCGAACTGACCGTATCGCTCGACAAATTCGGTGATGTCGTGCCTCGAAATGTCAAGGACATCGTAGCGAATCTTAGGGTGAGCAAAATGCTTTTTAGAAAACTTCACCCTGTCCTCAGAGAGGTCTACTGCGACGATTCTTTCCATGTCTGGACATTGTGGAAGGAGATGGTCACGGGTAAAGTCGCCGGTTCCGCAACCCACGTCGAGAATCTGCTGCTTTTTAGTTTCGTCCATAAATGAGCCTTGAAATAAGTCCAGAACCTGTAAATTATCTTGCCTTGTCATGCTACTTCTGCCAATGTAAACGTCCGGGTCGATAATGGCACGGGTCGTATCACTGTTCACTGGAGTGCTCGACGGGATGGTCGAAAGAGCGGCCATTTTTACTAGTCGCATAAAAAGATAAATATTTCTGTTGAGCGTCGCCTTACAGTCGGGCTACTAATGTCCATCCTCCACCTTAAATATAATACCGATACGACGGACCTTTATGCGCATGCGCAATTCGGACGAGCATAAATGCAAATACGTAAGTCAATCATTTGCTCTGCGCTGTGAAATAGGGAAGGATTATTTGGAAAGGGGTACACCGGTGCTACCACGTGTTTATCGAGTTTACGTTGGAATATAAGCCCGCGTGAACGTTTCAGATCTGTTAAGCTACAGTGAACCAGGATAAAACCAAGAAAACGCACCTGCAGCGGATGCCTGATATGAACACCTGTACTACGGTTGGGATAACTTTATTTTCACAGGATGTTAGACTTAAGCTCGGGAGAAGAGCGTGTTGGTTCAGTTTTAGACTTAAAATTGCAAAAATGTTTTTTTTATCTTTTTTTAAAAAGCTACTTTGATTGAAGTTGTTATTTCTTCAGTATAATGTTATTGACCCAGCCTGAACTCAGCTTATGAAATTAATTATTAGAGATATAATTATCTTAATTTTACTTATTATCTTTGAAAAAATAACATTAGCTGATATATTTCACTTAGATATTCATTACCCGTAGTCAATGTATTTCATAGAAGTTGTCAGAAGTGTGTCATAACCTGGAGCATTTGATAAAAACTATATAATACCGAGGCCAAAAGAGCCGTCGGCTAATGAATTAGCAATGTATAACAATAGTGTATAACAGCCAAATGCAATTTTTGAACACATGTGTTTATTTTGGCTTTTCCAGTGCATATCAAAATCAAACAGAACACCTAAATATTTATAACAAGTAACATGTTCTAATTCAGTATTATGTAATTTTATAACTACCTCGTCGTAATTAATCGACTTTCTCTTGGAGTGAAACACTGTATACTTAGATTTCTTTAGGTTGATTGTAAGCTCATTACTCGTGAACAATGTCAGTGCAGTAGTCAATTACTCATTGATTTTATCCTGCAATTCGCCTATCATATCCCCAACAAAAATCAATGCCGTATCGTTGGCATACATTAATGCCTCTGAGTATTAAAAAACGACGGAAAATCATTTTCATAAAGTGAAAAAAGAATGGGCCCAAGAACTGAGCCCTGTGGTACTCCAGTTAACACCGTTTGGGGGTAGAGATAAATTCATTTATTACTACACACTGTTTCCGGTTAGAGAGATAGCTAATAAACAGCTCCGGCGTTTTTCCTCCAAAAGCCATACTGATGGAGTTAATAAAGCACGATACTATGATTAACTGTGTCAAATGCTTTTTTATATCTAAGTATACAAGAACGGCACTCTTACTTTCATGGAGAGCTCTGTTGAGATGTTGAGTTAGAACAAAAACAGCTGGACGCGTTCGAATGGGAGACCCGAATGCCGGACACCGGCGTTCCGTGCTCTAACGCGTTCGACGGGTGCAGTGGAGACCAGGGCAACTATAGCTTTAGGTCTGCTAGTACCTACTAACCAACCGCATCAGAGCTCGGTATTTTGATGACCCCGCGCGCTCTCTTTTCGTCTCCCTCAGTTTCTCGGAGCATAGCTGTAGCAATAGCACCTAAAAGACAAAACCAGCAGCCCCCCCCCCCTTCCCTCCTCTAATGTCACTATACCTGTGGATCAATGAAGCGCCGCATAGCCGGCGTCAGCATCGACGCCGGGGAGTCTTGCGGCGTCTCACAACGAGCACGAAGTTACCAGGCGGCGATGCCAAGACATCTGCCTCTGCTGCTTTGCACCAACTCTCACCGAGTTCCGGCGCGTTTACCGCCGCTTGGCGGCGGATTGGAGATCCACTAACGATGGCATCATTACAGTGAACTAGAGAGGAGTAGAGAGTCCACATGCTGGCCGGACAGGTTACTCTTTCTGTGGATGCTAGTAGAGGGCGCCACCGCCGCCTTCGCTTGAAGTTCTCCGGCCCCTCCGCCTCTGCTCCGTTGACTCATGCAAAGCTCTGTGCGATGACCGCCATTTTAATTATATTTTTATAAAAATATTATTTCCCAAATCATATGTTTGAAGAGTATCATAAAACTGCCTATTATTCCCGTGTTTTACTGCTGCTTGCAGTTCTCTATTTGGGCAAGTAGCAGGGTAGCGCCTTCTGCCGTTACAAGCGCACTCACGCAGCCGATCCAAAGCAGCGCTTTTACGCCGATCCGCTATATAGGGTGGCTCAAGTCACCAGGCTCGATCTAAAATGGACCGTAAAAATCGACGCCTGCACGTAGCAATCTAATCTTTTCGTCATAGGTGTATTTCACAGGTCGGTTTTTTCTTGTAAAATTACAAAGCGTAGTTCTCTTTCTGTAAAAATAAGGCCAAGAAACTTGCCTGGGTCAACGGCGGGCGGCGACGCAGACGACCAAGTGGAGGTGCGGGGTGTGTTTGCCGCTCCTGTTGATAGATGGCGCTACCTCCTTGTTTCGGTCAGAGATCTGGTGTCGGTTTGCTTTTAAAGAAATATCGAAAGTGCCCGCGTCGACCGCGGTTTATTGACACGAACATAATCTTTCTTGTAATCTACCTTTGGCTTGAAAATAAATGCAGACAATGATAGCAAAACTTGAAGTAACAAAAATAAAAGAAAACGCGGTTGCATAACGACAACGCTGACGGCGCTCTTGCAGCCGGCGGATTTCGTCTGCGTGTCGTATGCTTTCTTTCGCTGGTCGGTTGCATCCTCGGACGCTGCTTCCGAGACCTTTTTGTGCCGCGGTTGGTGAGAAAACAGCCACAATGCGTCACCTGACCGTCCAAGAGAGGGCAAAGGTAGTCCTTTGGTTTACAGAAACCAGAGTATGAGGCAAGTGAGATCGAAGTTTCGAGCCACTTTTCGTAGGCGTCCACCCACCAGTCGGACTGTCATTCGTTGGGTACACCGATTCAACACAGAGAACACTGTGCAGACCAGGCTGCGAGTACTCGAAGAGAGGTCGCCACAGCAGAACAAGCGTCACGCTGTGCTTGCGGCATTTGCGTTGAACCCACGCCTGTCCGTGCGACAAGTCGCAAGACAACTTGGCATCAGTAAAAGTTTCGTCTGGAGGGTGATCCGCCAACAAATTATCCGTTCAAGCCACAGGTCCTGTTCGAGCTGCAGCCAGATGACTATGAACGGCGAAAGCAGTTCTGCGTGGACGAACTTAGACGCCTCTCCACAAACAAGAACCACCTTCGGTTTCTGCTTTTCACGGACGAAGCTATTTTTCATCTGGATTGGCACGTGAACAAGCAGAACACCCGCTGCTGGTCCGAGACAACCCCCACTGGATCATTGAAGAGGCTGTCCAGTCGCCAAAGGTTGTAGTATGGTGTGGACTTTGGAGGGAAGGCGTTGTCGGTCCATTCTTTTTTGATGGCACGGTCACCGGCGAATCCTACCTTCGCATGCTCGAACAGGACGTCTTGCCGGAGCTGGAAGCTTCGCACATGCAAAGGGAGGTTTGCATCTTCCAGCAAGACGGAGCACCCCGCATTACGCCACCACAATGAGAGACTGGCTTGACAGAACCTTTCCCGGCGACTGGATGGGTCGAGGGTCACCGACAATGCCCTGGCCCCCACGGTCCCCTGACCTGACAATTTGAGATTTTTTTGTTTGGGGTTTCGTGAAAGCCCAGGTCTACGCAGTTCGCGTGCGCACGATGACGGAACTAAAAGAGTGCATTCTATCCGCCTTCGATGCGATCACGGACAACATGCGGGAGGCAGCCTTCAGGGATTATGAGCGAAGACTGCACAAGTGCCTTTAAGTTCGAGGTGGACATGTGGACTGAAGACAACGAGAACTCAAGAGCACATATCTATCCATTTTGTACATATGACCAGCGGCTTTGACAACCGCGAAAACCGCGGGCTTCTGCTGACAGGCCCTTTTCAGAGCCATTAATTGCTGTTTATCTGGAGCTTGCTTTGGCAGCCTCCCGTGTCTCAAAAGTGCGGTCTAAATAGCGTCCAAAGTGACGCATGTGGCTTTTTTCCCACCAACCGCGACAAAAAAAGGTCTCGGAAGCAGCGTCCGAGGATACAACCGACCAGCGAAAGAATGCATACGACACGCAGACGAAATCCGCCGGCTGCAAGAGCGCCGTCAGCGTTGTCGTTGTGCAACCGCGTTTTCTTTTATTTTTGTTACATGAAGTTTTGCTATCATTGTCTGCATTTATTTTCAAGCCAAAAGTAGATTACAAGAAAGATTATGTTCGTGTCAATAAACCATGGTCGACGCGGGCACTTTCGATATTTCTTTAAAAGCAAACCGAAACCAGATATCGGACCGGAGCAAGGGGGTAGCGCCATCTATCAATAGGAGCGGTAAACACACCCCGCACCTGCACTTGGTCGTCTGCGTCGCCGCCCGCCGTTGACCCAGGCAAGTTTCTTGGTCTTATTTTTGACAGAAAGAGAACTACGCTTTGTAATTTTACAAGAAAAAACCGACCTGTGAAATACATTTATGACGAAAAGTTTAGATTGCTACGTGCAGGCGTCGATTTTTACGGTCCATTTTACTGGGTGAAACAAGGAGACGGCAGGCTCTTTAAATCGACCGGAAAATTCGGTTTCTTAACCTATCGCGCTACAACTTTGTGCAGCGTTGCCCACAGATGGTGCATTTTTTTTGTAAAATTTGCAAAGAACGAACTTACCTGAGGAAAAAGTAAAGAAAGAAAAAGGCTTAGCTCCTATGGAAACGCAGCGACGCCACCGGTCTGCAAACAACACGGCGCCGTCTCGCACGGGAGACAAGAGATGGCGCAACGAACGCCGCCAACGAAAGAGCATACGGCGCCGAGAGCCGGCACTTTAGCAGACGATCCTTTCGACTCAAAAGCGGCTCGCGTTCCACAGGCGGCGACATTTGCAGAAACAAAAACAGGCGCGGTAACAACAAGGAACTGCAGTTCCTTGTCTGCTAAACACAACGAGGTAGAGGGGCTTAGAGCGATAAACCGGGGTTCCGGTCTGCACTCGAAAGTGACCCCCATAAGGCGGCTGCCATTGTACGCAAATGTGACCACACGTCACATGACCAAACCAAATACGTGACGTCACAGGAAAGATGGCATCGCCCAGGCAGCGGCTGGCCCCAGCTGGGCCGGAGCTTGTTGGATGCGTTGTTTGTTGTCGTTCGTGTCGGCGATTTGATATCAGACGCGGAAGCCGTCATATGAGGCCGGTCGAAAGCGACTTCAAAGTTCAGCGTGGTGTCTGACGTAGGTATAACGTGAACAGAAGGAGGAACGGTGTGCATTTCGCTGGTGACCGACGGGGATATTGCCACGAAAGAGACAATCGGCCCTACGTTGCTCGGACCTCGGATTGATTCGGATACCGCAAGTAAATTTTAAGGCGACGTTTCTGTGCTCTCGTTGACCATCGGAATCTTCGAGGTCTGCAGTGAAGCGTGTGCAATATGTTTGGATACGCAGTTTAGCGACGGAAATTGCGTGAGTCGTGCTTGGCAGTGTGCAATCGTGGTGCCGCTTCGTTCAAATGACCGAAGGCTCACTTTGGTTGTGCGGCGCACCGGAGAGCTGCCTTCAAGTGCTTCAAGTTGGTAGTTCCTGTGCCGTGCTTTAGGTGATGCTGTGCTGCTTCCTAAATTGTTCTGGCGTAGACGTGCACTTTCACGGAGCACAGGTGTTGCAGTTGGTATTGATTCCGCTTGTCTGTCGCACGTTTCGTCGACACAAGTTTCATCAACACTCGGTACGCGAATTGCAAGCTGTATGGGCATTTCATCGCGCGTGTTACCTACCCAGTCCACCCGTTCACGCCGCTTTGCGACGACATTCTGCAGCGGCTCATTACCAGAAAAGTGGTTCCACATCCATTTCAGTTCAGTTTGTCCACGGCAGTCGCCAAACCCCGAAGGAGAGGATTTATTCGAACAGAATGCCTCTAAAACAATGCAGCTTTTTTAGTGGTCAGGATAGACTCTCTTCTGTCTGTTTTGTTATATTGTCACAGATGCTTGCTTCAGTCCTATTTTCTATCAATATTTACTATTCTGGAAAGTTCCAGGCCATGCTCAGCTATCATTGTATGTTCTGGTGGAGGTGCTGCACATTTTACCCATAGCCCTTCACTCTGTGTGGACCCTGGCGGCTCCTCAGCCGAGTTGCCCCGCGTCTTAAACGCCTGGCGAGCCGTGAACCAAGTCCTATCCCGAGCCCGGCAGAAAAACCGCAAGACGAGCGAGTACCGCAAGGACGAACCTTGGAAATGCACCACAAAGAACCTGAAATCCGAGCCAGTCGCTGCTACCAGCAAGAACCACCGGAATTCGGTCTTTTTGCCAGAAAAACCGAAGCTGACTAAGCCAACAATGACAAATCTGTAGCAGCAAACCGCGTCCGCTCTCATCATCGTTTGCATGCCCGTCGCACCTCGCACTCTGATGCCCTTTCACGCAAGGTGTATGAAGACGTCGAGAACTGGATTGAAATTTATGAACGTGTCGCCCGCCACAGTGGGTAGACGGACAACCAGCTCCCGCAGAACCTATACTTCTCATGGAAGAAACTGCCAGGCACTGGTTTGAGAACCACGAATCCTCCTTAACGTCGTGGGAAGTTTGCACGATCGAGCTGAAGTGCACGTTCATCAGCCAACATTGACCAGGGAGAGCCGAATTCCTGATTCTGTCCAGGATCCGGCCCCAACAAGAGCGTCACCGCCTTCGTGGAAGATGTTTTGGGCGTGATCGAGCACCCACGCCAACCCTGATGTTACAGAAGACAAGAAGCTAAGAATCCCATGTCCCTCATGTGAGGTACAACACCTCCAACAGCCTTGTCCGCAACCCCACGACAACAGTCGAAGGGTTCATATCACCGCGGCTTCCAACATTGAATGTACACATCGCGACACTGTTAGCGCGAACACGACATCGGCGGATTTTCGCATTTTACTTCTAAATAGTATTGGCAAGGACGAAATTTTATCGCTTACTTTATAGAACTAAATGAGCTCTTTCCGTAGCAATAAGAACTTGGATAAGATCTTTTGGTTTCAAAGAGAAAACTGGAAGAACCGGCGATCGCTTGTTCGCGCTAACAGTGTCGCGCTCTGTACACTGCAGGCCCGAGCCTGTCGCTATCAACAACTCCCCAGCTTCTCAACGCTCGAGTCGTCCAGCTGCAACTTCGATGCCAGCCTCCCAGGCGTCCGCGACATCCACGACGTTGTCCGGGAGGAGACCAGGAAGCTACTTCCTGCCATCAGTTGTCCGGCTTTTATTTTGATTGCCGAGATTGTTTCGAAACAAGTTCGACAGGCATTTCAACTGGAGACTTCGAGCAAAGCGGCATCTGACGAACCGAGCGCGACTTATGCCACAAAGTCGCGATGACCGCCATCGGCTACCCGTTACTATTCAATGCCGATTCAACGAGACACCCCAACGCCGAAGCATTAATACATGCCCGAGCTTGCTGCATTGATGCAGAAAACTACCAGGAAAATTTGCGGATTAGAAGCCAGCCCTGCAGCTTCAGTGCATCAGATGTCAGTGGCCGCACATGACGTACGATTACAAGACGGCATCAGTCGGTCAAAGTTGCCACTCGACCAAACTGAACACCGACGTGCCAGGAGCATCATCCGACAACAAGCAGCACAGGTACTATGACTGAACGCCTGACACGAGACTGTCGCAGAAAGAACTCGTTATGGAACCATTTGCAAAGAACCAATAATTACGTAATCAAGTGGAAATCAACATATTTGATACACTAACCTAATAAACATATTTCCGCTCGCCTTTACGTCTTCAGAGTCTCTACACAAAGAATTGTGTTCACCGCATGTGCTGGAACTTTTGAATACACTCGCATCTCTGACCCCTCAATATTAATTATGGGACATACCAGACTGGTTGCATTGGGCTGCACTCGTTCCACTTCTACTGAACATATGGCGCATCCGAAAACCAACTCCAGTGATGTGAAAATGCTATTTATTAATTTATTCTCTCCAGGGGCTTTGGTAGACATTGCAGAGAGGATACTTAAAACTATGCACATGATTATAACATTAAAGCACACTGCTGCAACTTGTTAGTTGCAAAAACAAACACACCTCTGAGCATCTAGTTTAATGGTATGTGTTCATGCATTGTTATATAGCAGGACACTTCCAATACGTCTGACACAATAGACCCTTTGCAAAACCCCATCAAGCAACACAACTGTCGCCATTTTTTTTCGGTGCAAAGCACACGAATATACCCCAGTTCATGTCGAACGTTAATGCAGCATTCGAGTCCAATAGGCGCTCAGCCGAGTTCACAGTGATGGCGGACATAACTTTCTTGTCGAACAAATGGCCAAAGTATGAAGGCCTTGGGCAATTAGAGTAATAGCTACTGTAATTTGTTCCATCACAATTTGGCAAGCGGCGAAGGCTACAGTCTTGGCGAGTCAATAGGCATGTTGGAGAGAGGCAAATGACAAGATATCGGAGTGCTCGTCAGCACAGATTTCTCACATGCCTTCACTCCGTCAATCTGATTGGCACGAGGGGGCTGTGGCGGTTGCCCTTTTCCAGGTTATGGTAATACGAAGTATAGGCAGCCCACACTTTAGAAAGAAGTCTATCGAAGAGACCGAAAGGAATGGTAGTCAACATTTTTCAACAAGACTGCTTTTCGGGCAAGGGATGAACACAAATATGAATCATCTTGTACAGGTAACTAGAACAAGTAAATGCACTGTTGGTGAAAAAAATGTATTGCTGCAAAAAAACCTACGAAAGAGAAAATTGTGCAATTAATCTATGCGTACACCAAAAATAGCAAGTCGAATAGCATTGAAGCAGGTGTCTGCAACGATTTATTCATCCCCCCACTCAATAAAAACGTCCTCCTCGCTGCTGAAAATAAGTGTGCAATTCGCACTCACAAAAAAAGGAAGAAAAGCGATCGAATGTAGAATCGTCGATTAGCACAAAAGGTTAAAGATCGCAGGAGCTTCCTCGCTAAAAGTTTCTATGGTTATTCGGTGACGCAGGGCTGAAACAACTTCCCCTAAGTCCTCACGTGACGTATACATTTCGCTTCGATTCTCAGACGTTCAAACGAAGCTAGAAAAATGCGAATATATTATTCTAGGAGTTATATCGTAAAATTGTTTATAAGTACAAAACGTAAAGATTGCAGGAGCTTCCTCGCTAAATGTTGGCTGTGATTATGCAGTTACCTAGGGCTGAAACGAATTCCCCTAGGCCCTACGTCCGATGTATACATATCGCGTCAATTCTCAGACATTCCAACGTTCAAACAAAGCTAAGAGAAAGCGAAAATTGCATGCTAAAAGCACTCAAAGTTCTATCGACCCTCGAACACATCCGGGAATCGGAGCACCGGTACGGCGACACGGCTGATGCTGTCTCGCAGGTGTTAATATCCAGATGATACAGGGCGATCTTGCGGAAAAAGGTAATAAAGTCTCATTTCTTCATATTTTCACATTATACCTGCGTCAGCGAGCACGAAGAAGATCGAAGTCGTCGGAAAGCAGGTACACATCGCGGCTACCGCGCACCGAACAAACTCGCATTCCCTAGCTCTGGGCGCTGCCATCTTACCGGTGACGTCACGGCTCTTGTGAGGTCACGTGACGTGTGGTCACTTTTGCGTACAAAATGGCGGCAACCGGGGGTGCCACTTCCGAACTTCCGGTTTATCACTCTAAGCTCCTCTACCTCGTTGGCTAAACACGACGGCTCTCGGCGTCGTCTGCTCGTTCGTTGGCGGCAGTTGGCGTCGTGACCGCTTGCGCCATCTCTTGTCTCCCATGCGAAACGGCGCCGTGTTGTTTGCAGACCGGTGGCGTCGCTGCGTTTCCATAGGAGCTAAGCCTTTTTCTTTCTTTACTTTTTCCTCAGGTAAGTTCGTTCTTTGCAAATTTTACAAAAAAAATGCACCATCTGTGGGCAACGCTGCACAAAGTCGTAGCGCGATAGGTTAAGAAACCGAATTTTCCGGTGGATTTAAAGAGCCTGCCGTCTCCTTGTTTCACCCAGTAGATCGAGCCTGGTGACTTGAGCCACCCTATATTTCGGTGCTTTGGTGAGCAAGTGGCTCTCAACACACGAATTGTTGTACCTACAAAGCGTTGTGCTGAACAACTTTCTTTTAGCGCAGGGCCGAACTTTTGGGAATAAGTATAAAGAACGACATTGCCTTGGATTCTCAACCTACAAAGTACGTCAATTAAGCATCTTTTTTTGTATCAATAACATTATACGAGCGGGAAATTGGGGACATCATAATACAGGGTGAAACATAAGAAAATGCGTATTTATTAGAAACGAACAACACTCAAAAAATATACAAAAATCCTAAAAAGAACGCACCAAAAAGTAGTCGTGAAAATGGAAAAAAAAAGAAGCTTTTGTCGCGTTTAGGTTTTGCCCCATATCGGAGTCATGTTACGCGCCTCACCTTCAAGTACTTCATTATCTGGCGTTTCGCAGCTCTTGCCTGATTTAGTGCTCTAGTGAAATAAATTCAGGCGGGTGTGGCCTGTTCACACATAGGATGCCTACATGTCTGTCTGTCTCAGGCTGAAGACATTCATTGTTGCACCGAATCTGCCAGCGCGTGACGCTCTCGCGCACTCGGTGCGTGACTTGAGCGCTAAATTGGCGTCTATGCATTAGCCAAAGCTATGCGCTCGAGCTGAGTGACACCGGATTTCGCGCACTTCAATATGCATAAAAAAACGATTGGGCGTAAATATGGTTGAGATGTCACCACTCAAGCAAAAGCGCGCGTGTGTATGAAGGCACTCTATTCACACATACAGCGGAGCGCTATATGCACACTGCTCACCTCACGCTAAGCGCGTGCTGACGGGAGCATTCACCAGCTTTGTATCGCACCGGCAGAGACTGTTGCTTATGGCACGCGATAAGTAGCTGACGACACGTGAGCAGTGCTACATCAGTGCTTTACTGCATGTGAGAACCTGCCTTAAAGCTGAGACTAGAAGCGGCCGCCTTCAGCGCGAGCTTCCCGCCCTCGCTAACACAAGTGTGAACGCGCAGGCACGCGCAACCAAAGCACTGCGGAAGCCAGCGAACTCGCGCTGAAGGCGGAGCTTCTAGTCTAAGCTTAAGGGTGAACGGCGTATAGCGAAACACTGTGTCGCTAAATCAAACTTGCTATTAAAATTTACTGCAGTTCACCTTAAGAACAATTCAATGGTTTTAGAAACAAAACTCTGGCCCGAACTTCGAAAAGGACCAGATTAAGTTTCACAATGTTCCTCACTCTCTCAAATAGGGACATTTCCACGAAAAGGGGTCCTGGACGCTTCCATTTTGAGTGTTCGTGCCTATGGCGCGTGAATTGGTCGCTTTGAAAAGCGACGAACATGCGCCCGTACTGGGATGAGAAGATCGATTGTTGGGCTAAGGACTTGTAAGTATTGGAATGGTCATGGTGTAGGCCTTTTGCCAACCTACTCATATGAAGCAGAATGCTAGAAATGTGAGTACACGCGCGCGTTCTCCTTATCTGCATAAAAGGTACAAAGCAAGCAAATAACCAAAATAAGGCGTTAAAAAACGCGAATGCAGAGCGTATTTTTTTTCTCTGAAAAGTTGATTTGCAAACGCTAGCACTCGCACGCTTCTTGGCACTTGGGTGATTTAAGAAATGGTCTATAATATGCTACTGTCCATACAATAATAGCGTTCCTTTATGCCTAAATTTGTTTTAACTTATAACTAACTTTTGTTTTACAAATTCTTCGCGGTGAAAAGAAGAACTGTATCCCTTTCCAAGTGGAAGTTGTTTCATTGTCGCCCAAAGTCGTACACACTTTCCGTTTTGCTACCAGAACATCTTCCCTTTTTTTTTAAACATTTTTAAACAGCATTTAATTTTTTTTAAGCTTTGTATTTTTTGGGATTGCTAACAATAACCCAGTCTGTCGGTCTGGAGCACGGCCAATGACTTAATAATAATAATAATAATAATAATAATAATAATAATAATAATAATAATAATAATAATAATAATAATAAATAATAATAATAATAATCTTTATTTCCATTTAAAGAAATGGTGGAGCAAAAAGGAAAAAGCTTCAACAAGAAGATTGGCCCTCAGCCCAATCGTTGCGATTCGTTGCCTTGTCCATTTTTGTTTTACTTGAACATTTCAGACTTCATAATTGTGCATGTGCAAAATGCTCGATCCATCAAAAAGCGGATGTTCCTCAAATTAAATGAAAGGCCGCGAACTCGGAGCGACCGCAAAACGCTGGCAGTTCTTTGCCGGTGAGACTGTTCAGAGAAAGTCGACTACAGCGCCACCGCTATCCCCTACTTTTTTCCACGTTTTCGGGTCCCCTCGCCAAGACCGGTTTCGCGGCCGGGTGAACCAACTACCCCTCTCTAGGCATCTGTACCATCATGCGCAGGCCTTGTCTTCTAGACAGAGGTCGGCATTTTAGGTCGCCCTCACTTACCCTCACCCTCACAGCCACACTCACCTAAGCCCCTCACTCCCCTCCCCCTCACAGCTACACTCACCCTCAGCCCCTCACTCACCCTCATCCTTACAGTGACACTGAACCTCACTGAACCCCACGTCCCTCACGCAGTCACCGCCCTCACGCCCCTCACGCACTCATGGCCCTCACGCTCTCACACGCTCACCACCCTCACACACTCATTACCCACACACCCCTCACGCCCCACACGCATTCCCCGTCTTCACGCCCCTCACCGCCCTCACGGCCCTAACGCACTCATGGCCCTTACGCACCTCACGCACTCACTGCCCTCACGGCCCTCACGCAGTCATAGCCCTCACGCACTCACGGTCCTCACGCACTCACCCCCTCACGCCCCTCACAGCCCTCACGCACTCATGCTCCTCACGCACTCACGGTCCTCACTCACCGTCATATTCAAGAATTTTTAGAGCGGAGCTATTAGGTGCCCGTTTCCGGTTTGAGCGGCGTCGCCGTCGGCGTAACCGCATGGTGCATTATGGTAAATGTCCCATAATGCACCGCGTGAGACCCTCGTGACGTTACTCGTGACGTCACATGTTGCGTCACGAGGGTCCCGCGCGGTGCATTATGGGGCATTTCCCATGAGGCACCGCGCGGGGAGGAGGCGGAGGGGGGAGGACGAAGGGGAGGAGAAGGGGAGGGTAGGAGAAAGAGGAAGGAGGATGAGGAGGGAGGAGGAGGGGAGGGGAGGAGAAGGGAGGGGGAGGAGGTTGAAGGATGATGGGAGAAGGTGAAAGAGCAGGAGGAGGGAAGGAGGAGGAGGTAGAGGAGGAGGAGGGGAGGAGGAGTAGCAGGGACGATGAGGAGGTGGGGAGAAGGGAGGAGGGGTATACTCTCCCTCAGTACCCTTCCCCCCCTCGTCAAGAGCTGCGCTCTAATTCGGCGTTACAGGGTGTTGTAAACGTCTTTCATTTTTTACTTCAGAAACTTACTCACCCTAACCTCACCTGTGAAGATGAGGGTGAGTGAGGGTGAGTGAGGGCCCTCGTGAGTGAGGTTTGCCGAGGCGTGCTTCTAGGTGGTATTGAGTAGACAGCGCGTTCTGCCGCCGCATACACACAGCCGTCCAAGTGGAACGAGCTTGCTCACCGTATGGCTAGGCCTCGGGAAGTTCGTAGCCGTCCCGAATAACGCAACTATCAGTTACGACGCGCCGAGAAAACTCAGCCTTTTGAGAAAGTACGGATGAGGAACGGTAGCAAAATTGAGGGCAGAAGCGAAACTGGAGCGAAGATCCTCAGAATCGTGCTCTGGAGGGTGGCGCGGAAACGACAACGACGTCACAATGACAGGGAACTATAGCCGGTGACAGGTCAAGAACGAAGTGGAAGCTCCTCCCACCCCTTACCACTTTAGTAGAGCGAATGCGGGAGAGAAGGTGACCTCCTCTTTACCGTTCGCTCCGGTGAAGTGGAAAGAGGTGGGAAGAGCTTCCACTTTATTCTTGACCTGTCACCGACTATAGAGGCAAGCACCGAGCTGCGGAAGCTTTGACACACGTTACGCGACAGCATAAGTGACCTCGGAATATTGTTTTGTGTTTTCCGACCTTAATGTAAGCCAGTAAAGCTACGTGCACGTCATTGTCAATTCCCGTTTTCTTTGTGATTTATTTTTCAGTTGATCCAATCGTGGCTTCACTTGAAAAAATTTGTATCCAGAGCGATTAATTGCGTAGAGTCTTGCAAATAGGCAGGTTTTTTGGACCTTCCCGACATAGCCAGCTGTGCGATAAAGGAAATATCAGCGAGGCTGTTCGATTGTACTGTGTCGCGACTCCTTAGCTACTGATGATTGAGCATCGACATATGCAAATAACAGCAAACACTTTACAAGTATAAGCGACTGTGGCCTTAGAACATAAAGCGAGGGAGTGTGGCTTGTGCAAAGCAATGCCCTCTGTTCTCAGCGTAAGGTTTTGGCGCTGGATGGCGTTGCTGCTTATAGAGATAGGGCCAGTCCTCTAAATTATAATACAGAGCTCACACGCACGCCATAAATACCAGAGATCGTCTGAACCAGCAGATCTCGGATCAGGAAAAAGAAGGCAAGGCGCTCCGCGAGCGCCAGAAGCAAGTTTGCGAGGGCCAAGAGGCACTCCGCAAGCAGGCGCTTATGTGGAAGCGTCTAGAGCGTCTGCTCAGGTCCAAGACATCATCTGGAGCAGAGGGAGGACGACAGGTTCCTGAAGCAGGTCTCTGGAAATAGTCGTGTACTTGAAGATTGCACTACTCTCCATGCGTCAAGCAGAGATTCCCAAGCACAGTATTGACGCGATTCGATTTACACAATTATAAGTACAGTTTGCAGTCTTCATACTGTTGCACTCGCTCCATCGTTTATAAACTTGCCAAGTGTATATTGGAATTTTAGCGCGCGTTCACCGTCTTGGCGGGGTCACTAAAATGGCCATGGTAGTTGTAGCATCTTGGCGGCGCAAGAACGAGCAAAAGACTTCCGCGCACGAGACGCACCTTTTCACCAAGGGAGGTCGCCACGTTGGTAAGTAAGCACCAATATGTTCACAACATGCACATATTGGGATGTCAGCAGCAGGGGGCTATTTCACACGCAATACAAATATGTAGGTCAGGTTTATTTCAACTCTCAAACATACAAGGACTGCAGTAAAAGGCTAAGTATCTGCTGCGCTCTTCGTGCTTTGTGTCATCTGCTTCAATCCACTCTAATCTTCTTGAACACGGGGAAGTGTATTCATGTAGTCGGCCTTCGGGTTTTTATTAAAATTGTGACGCGAACAACAAAATTACAAACTAACTTTCATCATAATTTTTTTTTATTTTTATTTTTATTTTGAGGGCACAACGCACTTTTAGAGGGGAGTGGGAACAATAGTAAAAATAACACAAATGAAACAAAATATACAATACTTAAAGAACAGGGAACATAAAATTGGCAATATATGTACAAAAACGTGCGTGGTCATTAATTGATGTGAGCGATCCGGGTAAGCTGCTCCAGTCTTTGGAAGTTCTGGGAATAAAAGGGTCATAGTAAAAATTAGACTGGCAAAATGGGACACCGACTTTGCGACGATGATCAAGGCGTGATGAAACAAAATAGGGGCATGATTTGTTGTGATTTAAGCTGAGGAATATGGTGATAGTTTATAAAGACAAATACGAGAGACTGTGCGACAATGTGCAAGGCTTGGGAGTAATAAACTATCTTTCAATGATGTTGCGCTTGCGGTGTGGTTATAATTCGCCAATATGAAGCCTGCAGCTCAGTTGTAAATTTCTTCACGTGAATAAATTAGGTAAAGGGTAGAGGGATCCCGGATAAAAGCTGCATATTCTAGCTTGGACAAAACTAGTGTTTTAGAAAGGAATAGTTTTTTAATTATGATGGGGCGCGATAAAAGTTACGTTTTAAAAACCAAGCATTCGATTGGCGTTGTTAGTCACATAGTTGATATGAAGTTTCCAGGAAAGGTCAGCACTTAAAATCACGCCCAGATATTTGTATGAGTTCGCAAGTTGTTGGGGTGAGTTAATAATGCTACAAGCAAAATTGAAGTTGGCTTTATGTGTTATGCGCATTCTTTTACATTTGTTAATATTGAGCTTCATTCAATATTCGTTGTTGGTGTTGCTTTTTTAAACGCAAAGTCTGGCAACTGGGTATGTCTTGAGACCAGTGAAAACTAGGGGCGTTTTAGCCAGATATTAATATTTATCCATGCTATCCAACTTTTGAGCACATTTAACACGACAAGGGCACCGTCTGTCTATGAAGGATGATTAGTGTTACACATGATCAAATAAAGTAATAATAACGAATCTTGAATGGAGAAGAGCAAACATGCGACAATGCGACAAGAAAGATAACGAAGGATAAACACTAGAACAAAAAAACGACCTAAAAGGAACAGAAACATTGCAGTTGTGTTGTTATCTACTGATTAAATCGCCATACAAAGAATTTTGCATTACAAGGAATGCAGTTGACGCCAACTCCAGTATGAATATTCCAGGCAGGTGATGCCGAGTCAGCGTTGCCATGTTCTTCTATTTTTCTGTTTCTTTTTTCTTCTTGTTTTCGAAGCTTTCGCATGTAGCGAAGTCTGCTCAAAGCGTCTCTGAGAATTCTGCAGCTAGTCCGGTGTTTATTTCATTTGAGAGTTTCGCTGTGCGGCCAGTGGAGCTCTCTGCGCAGGTGTCTTACTGCCGGTCAACTCTCTTCACCCTTGGCACCCTTGCAACAGTTTGCATGGCAATAGGTTCAGAATAGCACCCGGACCGCTGTGTACTTACAGTATCCCAGGGCTAACTTTAGAGTCACGTGAAAAAACATCCTGTTTTGTTAACATTGCACTATGCACAATTCCGGTTTCGTCGGGGTGACGTTGTGGAAGTAAGTAAATAATCTGATGCACCTGAAAATAGTGATGATCAATCCTAATGGGCTCAAGCAAGAACGACATCATGACGAATTAGATGCGCAGCCTAAACCTTTCTTTTCTAAACCTGCACTACTTCTTCCTATCTCTGAACTGCAATAGTGAGTACGGTATTGTGTTATCTCACCGAAAAAGCACTCGCGACACCAAATCAAGAATAGCATCCGAACCGGAGGGTACCTAGTGGTGTCTAAATACTATATTTTAGCTGTTGTGGGAATGCTTCTCAAGTTACATGTAATCCAGACTGTATGGTGGTTACGTTGAGAAAGGAAGTAAATAATTTGTTGGATTTGAAAACACGGTAGGTTACGATGAGCTCAGGGAGCGCATCGGATGTATCACCTGGGTACCCTAACTCTTTATTTGCCCTAACTCAATTACTTCTTTCAATGCCATCTTGGTAAAGTTGCCTTGCATTCAATAGTACGGAATGAAAACAGCAATCCTTAGTTGTACTACTTCGCACGGCAGCACCATAGGGCAGTTTTAGTGTCGTGGCTTTAGGGCGCGCACCGGAAAAATGGTAGAGAAGGGTGAGACTCCGGCATCCTTTTCAGCCCACAGCTTGGCGGTACTTTTGGAAACGTCCTTGACAAGGACTGGCTTCTCTTGTTCTGTCACAAGGTTCGAACGTCCACTCAGGCTCTCAGTGACCTCAGAAAAAAAAAATTTCCCTTCAACTAATGGCGAAGAAGCAAAACAAACAACAACTAAAAGCTGTTGTGAGAGGAAGTTTTTAAAATTTTATATTTTATTAGAAAGCCTAACGTGTAGAATGTATCAGGGTCAATTATTCAGCGCGCAAATCTTAAAAAAAGGCATTTAGGAACGATAAACTTTTCTGCGCTTAAGGATCCATTCCTTAACACTGGAAAATGTGAGCGTCATTTGTAAGACCCCGCACGTGGTTGGAATCAGGCGGAGGTCTTCAGAAGTCCCGAAACGTACGACAAAAGAGCATCTTAGTCCTCAAAATCCACACTCTGAGGAATGGTACTCTGAATCATCTGCATAGAATTACATGACAGTAAAGAAGATATTGTGTTTTTTTGTTGTTGTTCAACATTAGAAAACGATGAATTAAAATAAAGGAAGAGTTTAAGAATACAACTCTTGGCATTGAGTCAAGAGGGAATAATACCTTAAAATTGGTATTTTCTTAAAAGTCACATTTTTAAGACGCAGTTTTATCAGCTTTCAAATATCCTGATGTATGCTGTAGTATGTTTCAACTGAAATAGTCGTTTTCTCAATAAATTATTTCCGACATTCAGCTACCATCTATGGTACAGCTTTCTGAATTTTAAGTGGCTTATCTTATTTTTTGGCACTAAATATCGGTTGAAAATGATAACTTGATTAACGAATTCTTAAGGAATGCCGTTGTAACCTTACTTTCTGCATTTTCATTGTCGTTTTGTTATGAAAAGCTGTAGTGTCTTGAACCTAATGCTCTAAAAAATAAAAGTATCATTTCACAATTTTTTATAATTAAATGGTATAATTTATGTAATTTCTTTCTATTGCCGCGTGAAAGGAGTGTTATACTTTATTTTAATAAACGTGCCACATTATCACTACCTTTCTAAACGAAATACAGGACATAATCACCACCTTTCAAACGAGTGTTATTAGGGGTTATTTAATGTACTACTTTTAAATACTTATTTGAAGGATAAACTTACATACTTAAAACTTTGCATGGCATCTTTTTTACCATCTCTGATCAGGTATTGCAAGTTATGCGATAAAGAGTTGAAAAGTTAGCCTTCCTGAGTAGTGTTCCAGCTTTAAATGAAGTCAATGTTTGTCGATCGCAAGGGAGTATGTTGGAACTTTGAATACAAACAAACTTGAAGCCCATAGGGCAATGTTCAACCGGTCCTGGGAGTGATGCAATATAGATAAGACGGCATCAAATTTTTTCACTGTAGAACATCGCAGCTTCGGTGCTTTATACCAAGCATTTCTACGTAATAGGGCCGTTTTAACAAAATCGTTACCTAGAAATATAGCTCAATGCTTTTATATGCTATAGGAGTCTAGAGTAATATTTGCCGATATATTTGCAGACGCTGCGAGGTACACGCTGTCGTTTCTATTGTTTCCTAACACAGGAGAAAATATATTATTATTTCGAAGGTAAAATGATATCTGCACTGGTACCTTGAGCATGAACTTTTGTTTTTGGGTGCTCATTGTCATAGTATAAGTTAAATTGTAAAGATTAATGTTTGCATTTGTTTTAGCTTGTGATTTTGTTAATTACAACACTAAAAAAAACTCAAAAAGAGCGGTGTTTATAGTCAGTAAGAAGCTGTTTTTTTCAATATCATCCGCATCTAATGATTCTCACGAGCAAACACTCTAAGAAACGCATACGATTTGCAAGTCGCACTTCGACGTCTACGCATTTCACGGTGCCATTATCAAAGGACCGCTGTCCTAAAAAAGTAGCCAACTCATGTTATCAGCACAGTTTTATATGCTGAGAAAACTCTGAAAGATAAATCTTCCCCGTGATAAATGTCTTAAACTTGTTTCTCATCCGAAAACAACTATTTTGTTCTTAGAAATGGTGTAGCCGAACTGATTCACTTCTCAAATCAAATCACTTCTCAAATCAAAACACCAAGACAAATAACGACGAGGACGTACAAACGTCATCGTATTGTAGAGGTTGTTGTCATTTGTTTAGGTTGCAGCCTCAGAGACAAGAATTTATATTTCAAGGAAACCGCGGAATCGGAGACTACAACGAGTTCACAGGCTCAATATTTGCAGGTAATGCCAAGGTGCAATAATTTCTTAATATAGACCAGTGGTTCTCAAATGGGGGTCCGCGGACCCTTTGGGGTCCGCGAAGGTATTTTAGGGGTCCGCGAAGCCCAACCTCATCAGTCAAGCCCGGCAATAAAATATTTTTTTCCCTAGATTGAGAAGAAACGTTTAAATTTTCGTAGGAGTTTTCTCGTATATATGTCAATAGGAGAACTCTACTTCACCCTGGCACTTAATTATATTCATTTATTAAATTTCTATCATAATTACCCTATACTTTTCCTTCCCCTGCCCACGAACGGGGTCCTCCATCCTCCCCGCCGATCCACAAGGGGTCCGCGAAACATGAGTGGCTGAGAACCACTGATATAGACCATGAAGTCTAAACACGCCGAGTTGGACTGGTTGGAAAGAAACTACAAAATACATCTTTAAAATCAATTTGTTGTTGCTTTGATGACACGACTAAATTACGCGAGTAGGTAGTCTATGCAACATAATGTTCGGGGTAAGTTTGGCACAAAGGTGACACAGTACCCATGATGTTTGACACCGTTGTGTTCGAAGAATGTAGATATCGCCCTCGAGGAGCTTTGGGGACCGCGAACCACAGTTCGAGAACCGCTGTTATAGAAACAGCCGATTCTCGGCAAACTTCCGTCGTGGAAAGTGTGACATCTAGGCTTCCTATATCTATTATTTTTAGACATTGAAATTCCACGTCCGATTTCTGACAGATCTTTCTTTCGGTGCGGAATCCATTCCCGTGTATTCGTGCACAACGACGCCCCTAGCAACTGTTCATTTGGAGTGGTGACGTCACACTTACGAGGTCAATTGACAGCTGCGCGTCCTCCTCGCATCCGAGCCGTGAGCTGCTCGGCTCACACGGCCGGGGCTCGATTCCCTCCCTACCCTTCGGTGTCCTGGGACGCGTCTCGCTGACTTCTGGCCGCACGGTAGGAACGCGCTCTTTGCTACCCACACTTGGAAGCACAAAGACAGGACAATTGTTCACCTCTGATCGCGCTCCCAATCTATTCTATCCGAATCTCGTGAAACTGTGGGGTCTCTTCCTCCCCAGAGCACGTGACAATGCGCACTTTGCTTTGTTCCACCTTAGATCCAAACGCAGCCGACGCTATGAGCTGATCGGACCAATCAGAGAAAGCGAAAAGGACACCATCATGGTGCTGGAATCATCGCTGAACCAGTCATAAACAAAAAGGCCCAGCGACTTGCGCTTTTCACGGTGCTTGATTAGTCCCACCAGCTCGTAGAGTCAGTTGCGTCTGGACTTAAGCTCAGACCAAGTATAAACAGCATGAGTCCTAGCATTTTACGCTAATTTGGGGAAGAACGGCGAGGCTTGTAAGGAGAAGGCACTTCGTCCTGAGCATTTCTTTTGCAGACAGATAGGAATATTTAAAATGCTGCCTATACTACATTAGCTTACGTGTCACTTCTCAACAGTACAGCAACACGCCAATTTATTCCTATGTTTTACCTGACAGGTTTACCTGGCGGCAGTACGCTGTTTTATCAAACATGTCGAGGCTATTTGTGTTCTAATTTTGAAGCAAAAGCAGCGTCGCTTGGCACATACACTTAAATGGACCAAATGAATGGTTGTCTAACTTTTTACGAAAGATGACCCCAATTAAAGAATATTGTTCATAGAACCTGAGAAGGAATCCGTTTTTGTTTTATTGCATCCGGTTTTGCACCAAGAAAATATGAAAACTCCCATTTGCTTTCCTCATCAACTCGACTGCACTCGGCTGAGCTGTTCCTAGAAGGGGTGGTGCGAAAGCGATGGCCGAGGCTTAGTCCTGGTGCGCGCGGACGCTACATGATGGCGCCTTGGCGAGGGGCGCTGTAAGCGCTTCGGGAAACGCAGCGAGCGAAAAACAGGCGGCTGCTATTGCTTGTGTGTTTTGTAGCTGCTGGTTACATCGGCCCACCTAACACTTTGAGTATTATCTTTCGTGATTGGTTTCAACGTCACACATTTTGTTTATAGCAATTGCAGCGATTTCCACTTTATTAGCGCGAGGTAGTGAGCAAATTTATTTATTTGTTTATTTACCCTATTAGGGCCAGAGGCGTCGTAGAGGGCAGTTGTTTTGTATTAGATAAAATGCCACAACATACAGCTATACATCAGAACAATTTATACAGTAGGTAGGGCTTTTACGAATAAAAAATGTTCAAAACAGCATTTTTGTTTAAACACTAACTGTCGGGGGTTTCGGCGATGGCTCCGGGAAGATGATTCCGCATTGCTGAGGTGCTAGGAATGAAAGACTAAAAAAATACTTTGTGGGACAACAGGGTATGTTATTTTTATGACGATAATCGATGCGTGCTGAAACATAATGAGGTGTAGTTTGTAGACTTTCTTTCAGAATCTGATTGTTATGATTTATCTTATAAAACAAGCACAGACGGCAGTTTTCACGGTGGGAAAGGAAAGGTAATGATAAGCTAGATTTCATTGCGGACACACTAGATGTACGATGCTAATTTGAAAGGACGAAACGAGACGCGCCGTTCTGAATCACTTCGAATTCAAAGATAGGTGATTCCAGACAAGGATCCCAAACGGAAGCTGCATATTCTAATTATGTACGAACTAATAATCTATATAGAAATAATTTCATTGAGCTGGGAGCAAGATACAAATTTCTCCTAAGATAGCCAAGCATGCAGTTGCTGTTATTTACAATATGTTCAATGTTATGCGACCAGCACAGATTAGAAGATATATGCATACCCAGATATTTATACAATGATACGGCTTTAGAGAGATGCTGCTGAGTAGGTATGAAGCACTTGAAGTACAAAGACGGAAACACGCATAGATTTACACTTATTATTGTTTAGTTTCATGTTCCCCAAATCGCACCACTCAGAAACATAGTTGATATAGGTCTGAAGAATAGAGACATCAGAATAGTAGTTGATATTGCGACATGTGACGCAATTATCAACAAATTGACAACCAAAAAAGAAAAAAGAAAAACAAAGAAAAAAGTTGTTCTTTTGCAAACTGTTGCTGCGCGTCGTTCTCTGGTCCGAGATGCCCGGATGTGCGGGTCGCGTACCACTCCGGAAGCGCCACAGATGCGAACAACGCTTTAAAGGAACCATGTTTTAAAACATCGCCCTCGTTATAAAACAATGCGATCATACAGAACCCAGTGGCAACACATAATCTTCGATGGTCAAGGAACCTCCAAGTTCGTTAAATTTTAGTGTAGTACGTATATTTCGCAAACTCAAAGTGAGAAACATGCTCCGCCCAAAACTGCGCCTGCAAGGTCTCTTTTTTTCATGGGGTTGGATCCAGCTCGGAGCACGTGACCGCTCCTCCACCGATACGGAGTCGGCGAAGCAAAGAAAAATTACACCATCTTCCCGAGGGGAACTCATGGGGTGATGCAGAGCATCGTGTTGGTTCCGAGGAAAGAGTCAGTTGCGTGCTGACGTCGAGAGATGGCGCCACCGACTGGCCTAGCGTTACCCCCTACGCGAGCCTTCGTAGCGGCTCGCGGCAGAGAAACTTGAAACCGCCTGCCGCTTGCCGTTTATTTTTTTACACTTGAAGGAGAGGGGACTAGAGGAGAGGCTGCGCGCGCGCGCGCGGTGTGAGGAGAAGCGAACGCACGCGCAGTGCACGCAGCTGGTAGAGAGAGCGAGCGGAGAGAGTAACGCGCAGCTGTTGGAGAGAGGAAAGGAGGAGAGTTGCGCGTGCGTAGTGTGAGTGCGCACTACGACGCCGACGCCGCGGGAGATAGACGCTGAGCAAGAGATGCTCCGCATCTAAAAAGTAACGCGTTAAGCGCGAAACACATGTACGACGAAACCGTCCGATCCGACGTCCGATCAGGCAATACGACGGTCGGACGCGAGGGTTTTCGACGCTCTCCGGTGCTACGAGAACCCTCGCCCCCGAAGGTCATTCCGGCAGGTCGCACGTCGGATCGGACGGTTTCGTCGTACATGTGCTTCGCGCTCTACTCCGGCTCTGCAAGCGTACCCTACCCAGTTACTCTACTCCAACCCAGCCTTCCCCTTTTTTTTTACGGTGGCCCATCTCAGCCTTCCGCGCTTCCCCTTCCTTAGCGCCTACTCCTGCTTCTCAAGGTCAGCCCCTTATCACGCTCCTCTCGATCGTTAAGCGCCCTCCCTCACGCTCTCACCCTGTCCTCGCACTCCCTTCACACTGCTTTAACCCAGCCTTCCATGTTTTCCCCTCTGAGCTCCGCCTGTCTCCTCAAGCTCCACCCGCTTCTCACTAAGCTCCGCCTACCATGCGCTCCACCTTCTTTCTCCATTCACTGATGAGCACCTGAAACTCGACCCTGAGTGCCCCCTCTCTAGCTAACACCTCGACCTGAGTCCCCAGGACCACCCCTTTCTCTCGCTCTGCTTTTTGCTCTCCACTTGACCCTTCGGTATGAAGCACCGAAGGGGAGTGCACAGCTAGAGTGCACAGCACGCTAGCTGTGCACTCCCCTTCTACCAACTTAAATCTTAAATGAGACGTTCTCCTTCTCTTCCTTGTCGTCGTCTGTCATTACCTCAGTCTCGGGTTTTTCACTAAAATGTTTAATATACACCAGCTCACTTGCGCCCTTACATTCTGCTCATTGAATCCCCCCCCTCCCAACTCCCTCGCACATTCGGCAAACCAAGCTACCCTCCTCCGCCTCCGCTAAGCTCTCAAAATCTGTTTCATCTAAATGCTCCCACCGCATGCACTCACCACACCTATCTCAAAACTTTCCTTAAAAAAAAAAAGAAACAAAAAAACACATAAAAATACTGTTCCAAATTTAAAACAAAGCTAAAGCCCTACACTAGCTTCCTTACTTGTGATCTTCCAGCGGCTTAAACTAAATTAAACTAAATTAGCGGTTCCTAAAATCATATGCACGCGAGAAAAGAAGAAAAAAGCCCTACTCTAGTTTTACTTGCCTAGTTAGGCGTCTGCCTAGGCTATGTCGCCTACACTGAGCTAACTTCCTGTCCTAGGGCTTCCTAAATCGATGTAAACTATGTCACGCACGCTAGAACAAGATATACAAGGGAGATACCAAATGCACTTAGCTTCTCACACCTTCGGAAGGGCTGCCTCAAACACCTCCGTTATGCTCGACAGTCGGGACAAACCATATACGAAATGCACATCGCCACGAGTGGGGTGCTAAAGATAACATGCTCCGTCTCACTGGTTGGCTTCGACGCTGGCAAAGGCTAGGGCGCGAAAACATGGTTATGAAGAACCCTTCGCTCCGACAAGCCATCGCGCAGAGAAAGCGCTTTCGGACAACCAGGCTCCTCGCCCGTGCCTTTGCCGTTACTCAAAGCCAAATTTGAAGGTGAAGTGTGCACCCGCCATGGTTTTTACAGCTAGAAACCAGCAACCGGCGGGGCGACGAGATCGAACAGGAGCAAGGAAGAGCGCAAAACATTACTTATCCTTATCTCTCATGTGTGGGTGAGGATCGATGACGGTGAGCAATAGGCCTCTATTGTTACGGACAACGCTAGAAAAAGTGACGAACACCAGAGGAATCTGGACCTAACAAAGATGGCAGCGCACAGTGTGTCGCCAGGCGTTCAAACGATTTCGCATATCGCCTATTCCGGCCACGCGAAACCATATGGACAAACCGAACGCACACAAACCAACTGATGGTGCTCTTCATGCCGTCTTCAGTTGCGTATTTTAAACGGATATTTAGATCTATCATTACCATTACACTTTGCGAAGAAGGTAGTAACTCTAAGTTTACCACTCCGCCTGCAACTCTTCTAGCACCGAGGCTGATAGTTCTCTTTATAGATATTATACTATTACTCTCCTATAGACCGACACGCGAGCGGCTCTGTTTACCAACACGGCTGAAGAGGCTGCGCATGCGCGGCAGCTATGTAAGCAAAAGCGGCCCAGCTCTCCGTGTTTTCGCCATTGCCTTGTGTGGCGTGCGCTCGTTGTTGAAGTTGTAGGGACGCTTCTAGCTTTATTTGTGAGTCGTATTTCCTGACAACGTATGTCATATGCTATGCCCGACTATTTGAGCTCGCTACCCGAGCCTGAACGGCAGCGGTACCGGAACAAACTGGGACGGCGTTGCCTACGAGGATCCGTACGCCCCCTAAACAAGGCCTGTTGGACTTCCGATGAAGCTGCTGCCACCGAAGTCGACGGCTCATGTCGTCGTTTATTTGGTTTTTTCGCCAAGCCAGTTCACGGCACACAACGGTGCAGGCGTACAAGTCTCTCGAGGCCTAAGACTACTTCTAGTCGGTTTCCGCACTGCCGGCGGGATCAGCAGGCTGTGGGTATGTGGAAGTGTATTTATTAATTAAGTAAATACACATAACGTCTTGAAGTGAAGGTATGATATTTTCCTACCCTCATGACCACAAGGCATGACAAGCAGTAACGCTTTGTCCGTTCTGCAGTTTTTGCGGTAATACCTTACAAGTAACGGCGTTACCAGGAACGCGTTACTTTTTCAGTAGCAAAGTAACCTACTTGTTACTTTTCCTACACAGTAACGGGTAACGTACTTACGTTACTATTTCAAGTGACGTAGTTGCGTTACTCGTTACTACTTCCTAAGTTTTAAAGAAATTACACTTATTTCTTCTGTGTTTTTAGGCGTCAAGCTATGTTTTTCTTTGCGTTTTTGCTGGTGAGTATTTAGGTGAAACCGTAAAGAAGATAAAGTAATTATGTTTCTGCATGAACATAATGTTTCTTGATATATGAGCTTATGCAGACCTGTATCGTCAAAGCCGTAAAACGTGTTAAATCATAATCTAGAAAGTAACGCAGAAGTAACATGCGTTACTTTTTATCGGTAGCGGTAACGCGTTCTTAATTTTCATTTTTAGGTAACGTAGCCCAGTAACGCGTACCTTTCATTTGCAAGTAATGAGTAATGTATTTCGTTACTTTTTTCGGTAACGCCTACAACACTGCCGTTCTGTCGCCGATCCCCTTTTGCTGGGTAGCACAGGCGTAGCGAGCCTCCGACGAGCGCTTGGTCAGTGTTTTGCGCGCGAACACCGTGGGAACAAAATCCGGGCGGCCTCACTCAGACAACGGTTTCCCTGCACATAAGCAAGCCTCGGGACAGAGATTGAAATGGAAGCCGCACTTTCCTTCAAGAAAGTGCTTGCCGCACAAACGGTCGTTCGCGCGAGGCGACCATTCTTTTCGATCCACGGATATTATCCACCTTCTATGCCTTTCAGAGTCTGACGGGAACTTGTGGAAACTCACTCCGCTACCTTTCTTGTACTTTTCGGTGCAATTAACGACAACATAGCTTTGCGGCATGCTGAAATGCTATGACGCTCATACGAAACGTGCGCCCTTTTGCCCACACCACCCGGCTCCGGCGCGATCGCAGCGCCGCCGCAGCTCCGTGACGTCAAGCCCGCGTGTCGGTCCATAGAAGCGTAATTAAAAAATATCCTTTGTTCATACTTGATGTGACTGAAATATATGTTGCATGTTTAAAATAAATACAATATACGATCTAAAATGACTGTAAAAACTTGAGAAATATTTAAACACAGAAGCACGGAAGACAGAGCACATCTTTCGACGACGAAGAAAAATGTGCTGCCCGTGGCCCGTACTTTTTTCTCCGTTTTACATTTTTACACATTTCCAAAGCACTAACCCCACAAAGTTTAAAAAAAGATTTTGGATTGTCCCACATATCCATCCTGTTACGTACTCGAAATCTTAATTTCAGATTACATTCTGGAATCATTCTATCCTAGGGTTTTTGATCTTTATTGAAAAACTTCAGGCGTGTGTACTGTGGTGGACGTTTATTGTAAAAATGATTATTAGAGATGTTAGGTATTACCTGTAGGGGTGTGTGAACATCGCTTTGAGTCGAATAGTAGAGCGGCATTCTTAGCTTTAGCATTACAAACGGAGGTGTAGAGCGTGGATTATTTTTCCACTGAGAAAGCTATCTGTGATGCAACACCCGCTGTTGAGGTTGTTTTTTTTCTCACTATATACACCAGTCCGATATAGGGGGGTGGAGGGAGAGTGATATTTGGTAAGCCATAGGTGCAAATACTATGCCTATGGGGACAAGCATTACGAACCTCTGCTCTGCCTATTTTTTCTGTTCCAGTGCTTAGTTCATTTCTAATACTGTTACCAATTACTACGAACGTGATGCTTTTATTTCTATCAAAATCGGTGTGACCAATGCCTAATACCAAGTTAAACAATACGAATGGCTTCGGCGTCTTCAGGTCGAAAGTGCTTTATATTTTCAAGGCAATTTTCTTCGATTATTTTTTTATATTTTTTCGTAATTAGAACCTTTATCATACTTTTATAAGCTACTGCTTTACATGTAACTATTATGCAATCCTTGGCGATCAGCTACTTTAACAACACTTATCTCCACAAAAAAAATTAAACCAAAAGAAGTTAAAAAAAAAAAAACGCCACGGGGCACACGCATAACATGATTTAAAATCATTAGTCGTACACTTGAATATAAATATAAGATACGTTTCGAACATTGAAATTGTTCTTTAAGTTAAAAAGATTATGAGCGAGATTTAATATTTTTATAGACGTGCCTTAATTGATTAATCAATTGCCCTGATCTCACGTCATCTATTCATGTCCACGTTCCAACTGAGGAGAGTTTTGGGAGCTTCTCTGATTTTATTTTGTTTATTAATTCATCCCAATTAGCCTTTTTTGTTTTTGATGAACTTATAATCCCACTGTTGGTGCATTATTACTGGGGCTTCAGCTGTTCATGAGCACTGAACATAAAAAAATGAATGAATGAATGAATTAGTTGACCGCCATCTCCCGAACATCTGAAGCACTCTCAGTGCTCATTGCGTAAATACTCGAACACTGTGTAATTTGTGTTGACCTTTTGAAGTGATTAATAAATAAATAAAATAAAGATGTAGATATCGTATTGTAGGTGGCTTCTTCACCAACATAAAATACTTCCCTCTTCATTTTCTTTCCGAGTAATTTTCATTAGTACGCGTTTCTGCAATAGCTAGCCCTGTTTTCGTGGGATCAACGCTAAAAGAAAGGTTATTTTTTAGAGAGGTATACATCAGTTACTCGAGATTCAACTAGCCCCTCTTGACATTTTGGAGCTGTATCATTACGAAATAAAAATGCTGCCGAGGTCATCACATTGCCACGCCTAATAGGCACACATGTCTAATGTTTGAAAATTAATCATTTTCACGGTTAATGGGGCGCATCATACATGGCCGGGGTTTCTTGTAGTGATGGGCCGAACTTTTGCTGGATAGGAAATTGGGCGCCGAATCTTATGATTCGACAAAGCCGAACTTTTGCCGAACTTTCTTAAATATTCTGCAAAAATTTGGCGAAAATACAGTGTTGCCAGACTTAACGTTGATATCAAGTTATTTATGTCGAAAGAACGTTTTCTTTTTTTTTTCTTAACTTAAAAGCAACATGTAATGCATATTGACAGCGTTATTACCAAATATGGTGATATTCAAGATAATCGTATCGGTGTCGTTTTTGTGTGTCACTGTTTACTGGCAATTTTACAGTGAATTCTTGCAAAAGTGGCGTGACAACGAGGTTGGGTAGTAGCGACGCGCACTCACGAATCACGCTACAAGAGTCTCGGTTTTGAGGTCCCATCAGCGAAAACTGCAAGTGTGTGTTACATTGTTAAAATAAAGGCAATAACACTGCGTCCTTACTTTTCCTGGGAGTCTCTGTTTCGTGCTCGAAAACAAATGCAACGCTTACTAAGCCTTCACCAGAAGAGATAACAATATTATTGTAAATATGCATGCTTTCGATTAGAGTCAGCTGACGTCAGCTTTGCATGAAAGTGTGCGTTCCATATTCGCAACGTTCCGTTTTTAACCTTTAAAATTCCGGTTTCTGGTGTTAAGACACACACGAACGTTTAGGAAGATGGGGAGAGTTAGGAATGTCGGATGTGCAACGTCGAGCATGATAAATCTGTGTTCCATTTTATGCAGATGCATTAAAACCGCGATATTACGCTAAATAAACGCAATATTATCTTGATTTGGCACAAACTAGTCGTGAGCCTAAGAGAGGATTGTTATAACCAGAGTGTCGAACCTAAATTTTTATCGGTTGGGTTCGGGTTTGAGCCCATGGCTTTCGGTTCAGTTCCGGTTCGGTTCCGGGGGCTAAAATAATAGCTTGAACCGGTTTGAACCGCTAAATTAGAAATATATTTTCCGCATTGTTTGGCAATAGGCACTATTTTCGCCTTGAAACCAGTAGCTACAAAGATTTTTTTTATCGTTTGTTCAGTCCAGTTTTATTTATTTTCGGGCACCAAAAATAGGAAGTTGCGTTATTTATTTAAACGCATCAGTAAACTTAAAATATAGGTTGACTTACATAATATCCTGTTTTTACTACTGAACATCTGTTTGTTTACCTCAGTCCCAGATATTTTTTTTTCTGAATCGAAAGGTTGTCACGAATTGTAATAGGTCGCAAGTAACCCGTGATTAGTAAAACTTTGCGTCGCAGTTTTAGAAGTTGACTCCTAGCTGCGCTCTTGAACTAAGGAATTATCTAGAGTGCATAAACTTGTGGAATGAGTACCTCGTCGGGATATATGTGTATCGGGAAATATTGTTTACAAAATACGTTTCACAATACATAAGATGGCGCCGCAACTGAGCTAAAAGCAGTATTATTTTCAAAAATGTCACGAAAGTTTAGTAAAATACGTTTCAGTGTACATTTATAGAAACACTGAGCGGCAAACACAAGGGTTGTTTTAGTCACAAACATTGTTTACACGTGGTTTGCTATCATAAAGCATGCATGGGACTTCCAAGCCGCTGGTAAAAATTAACTTGCTCAAGAAAAGACGTTAACAATCTCTAGCCACTCTTGTGATTTATACAACGAGCGCTCAAACGTAGTAGTGTCAGATTGACGAAAATAATCCCTGGAAAATGGAAAGAAGGGGGACAAAGGACCAAGAAAACACGCCTAGTCCTGGTATCGAACCAGGAACCTCTCCATTTCCAGTGGAGCGCTCTACCAACTGATGGTGAATTCGGGTGGTCGCGTCTCTCCTCTGACCTTGATTCAACAGAGCGCCCCCTCCTCGCCGCCAGAGCTACTCGGGATCCCTTTCAGCCGATCAGAACTGCTGGGTTCAGAGCGCTCCGAGATTCTCAGGCCAGTAATGGAAGTTAAACTTCTTAACTTAAATAATGCATTAAAAATGATTTTACAGCGTAAGGTTGACGATTGAGCAAAATTTACGCTCGCAACGTGATGAAATAACGGTTGTGACGTAAATTGTTTACGCATCAGCATGTAAAAAAACAAAACAAAAAACCAGCAGTATGCGAATTGATTTTTGCAGAAGAGAACGAAAGCCAATGCTTGGAAAGAGTTGTCAACTCATCGCGTTTTCGACAGTGAACGCGCTGCGATAACGGTCATGCGTACGGCAGAGCAGGCAAATATAAAATGGTTAATGATCCATAATTTTCTCACGGCGCAATATGGTGCAAGCAGGATATAACACATATCGCCATGTGACAGAAATGACCATGCATTAGATTCGGCTTTCCCTTTATTTTAAAACACAAACTTTTGAACGCATTTTTACCAAACCTGAATATTTCTTGAAGCGACCACAGAACCCGGTGAAACAGCGGCGAGCTCTGGGAGCTGTTTCTTCGTCGGTTAGGCTTATCTAAATCACCGCCGCGAGATTTATGATCTCGTAAAAGCACTGGGAATACTTCACACGTCAACTTTTCCTGTTACGGTCACAAATGTCGTCCCGACCGTTGTAATCCTGGCACCGTCGACTGCACAGGCACTTTGTAGAACCACATATTAATCACCGTCTCGCCGGACCCCGCACACCAGAGACCACTGCCGGCCATCGGCAACAAAACCACGTGATCTCCGCCCAAGCACCACGTGACGCCTGCGCCGCTCCGCACTCCGTCGGCTACAGACGGAGTGCTAGAGAGCTCTCTGAGAGGAGAGGCGCCCTTGGAACCAGGGGTAAAGGTGGGTGAGGAGGAGTGGCAAATCCCGTGCGCTGACATCCGGGGGCCCGAGTGAAAGATCGCGAAAGAGAACGACAGAACACGAGAGAAAAGAAACCAATGTTACCAGCTGAAGGACGACAGTCGCAATGGTAATCGCGAAGACTGAAAACTCCCAGCAAAATAGACAGTGATAATTTAACGTTGGAAACTAAACTCTGAGCTATTCTAAGGTTTATAAAAATAAGTATACTCATTACGCTGCATTAACTTCCCTTCTGTCGAAATCTCGAAAATCAGGTAGTTGCGCGGTTTCGTATTCCTGGGACGCGCACGCCAGCGCGGCCAGCGAAGCCGGTTATCTGGTTTAGTTTAGTGTTGACGAGAGGCCGTACGTCTGCGCGCTATGCAAAAAGAAAGCTTCGAAAGGAACGCGAATATCTTTCCACCGGTAAGTTCGTGGATTGTTGAAGTTCCTGAAACTGCTCCGATGATATTGTTGCGGCCTCCGCCCGCCTCCGCCATATATTTTATCTGAGACGTCGAGGCACCCTAGCGCGCTCCATCTCTGGTTCTCCGGCGCGCGTTCGAGTTAACAGCGCGGCGCGCCGGCCGGGCCCGAGGGTCAGGTTTCTTCCCTCCATGCGCAGTCGCCTTCAGATGGATAATAAAACCGCAGAACCGTTTTGTACAAACGCTGAGTCAGACGTTTTTTTCATTCGCGCCCTCAAAATCTCGGAACACAGCCAATCGAAGGCAGTTGGTAACCATGTGTGGGACCCCGAAGGTCTGCCTGCATGCTCCGCCGCTTGCGGCAGCCAGAATGCATGGGAAAATGGCGGACCTTTTCCTCTAGAGTTAGTATGTATGATCTCTATGCTTGGAACGAACCAGGCGATCAGGGAACAGCACTCTCTTTCCACTTCCCGATTTCGCGCGCTCTGGAAAGAGCGCTCGAGAGCGCGCAGAAAGAACCACGCGAATTCGCCATGAGTTAACCGAGAGTTAGACGTCAATAGAGCAAACGGGCTTTATCAGCTGCCACCAGTCTTACACCAGCAAGGGTGAACGTCCTGCATGTTTTAAGGTAATGATGATAATGTAATTAATGCAAAGGTGCAAGCGAGCAGGACAAGAATGACGAAACTAATCCCTGAAGAAGAAGAAAAAGGGGGACAAAGGACAAACACCAGTCACGTAGCTGTGTTCAAAGTTTTGTTTTCGTCCTTTGCTCCCTTGCTCCCCTTCTCCATTGATTACTTTCGTCATTCTTGCCCAGCTCGCTTGCACCTTTGAAAATAATTTCATTATCATCATTAGTTTCAGAAGGTTGGGCAGCATCTTTCAGCTCAGTCGCCAGAAACGCAATTTCTTGCCAACGGTATGGATATCGTTGTATTGTACGTCGTACGACTCTAGTCTTATGGCTTGAGGGGGATCGGAAGCACTTGACAGCTAAATTGTCTAAAACAAACCTGAGATGTTACTGCGCTCCAATTTACTAACTGTAGGTGGTGTTGACTGGCACAATGAGCTTTGAAGGAAAGCATGAAACACAAGGGCTCCTTTTTTATTGCAAGTTCAGAAATAACGACAAATTCTTACTTTTTGTTTTTTCTTCAGACTGATTGACTTACTCCCGACGTTTCAGGTACGAACCCATGACGAAGTGCGAGCCACGTGCAAATATAAGTCGACCTCGCTTAAGGTTTCTAAAAGGATCTTGCTGAAAGTATCTCAATGACAAAAAACTTTACTAGGAAAATTTTTCCGAATATATTGAACCGCAAAAAAAAAAAAATCTGCAGGGCTGCTTTGAGGCCATTTTCCAAGCCTGGAGTTTGAGACAGTTTGGAAGGTTCAGACTTCTTGACTATTGGCTTAGTGAGAGTAAATATCCAAAATATAGAACACGCTTCGAGAGTACGTGGAAACCTGCGGAGCACGTACATTGACATATTTGGTTTTTTTTTTCTAAATTACACTAGCTTGATTGTGTTGACCAAGACCGGGGAGCACAGGGTGTTTGGTGAATGAGCTGGGCCTATACTATGTGTGAGAGTGATGCAACGTGACGTAACAAAATCACGTGATGTCATGTAACGTCAAATTGTCACGTGACACCATGACGTCATCATTACACCATCACGCTGTGACGACGTCAAAGTGTCACGTAACGTCACATTTCTTCGTGAAGGTTCTTCGTGGCAGCTTTCTCATAGAATTCGGTTGATAAAACATTCTGTGTCAAAACCTGACATCTTGGCAAATATATCGGTAGATAAAGCTGATTAAAATGTTAGGTAAAAAATGAAAGACGTTTACAAATCTTTTTGACGCGAAATTAGAGCGCAGCTATTAAGGAGGAGGAGGGGAGGGTACGACGGGGAGGCTATGCCCCTCCTCTCCCTCTACTCCGCCTCCTCCCCTCCTTTCCTCCTCATCCTCATCCCCTACCCCTCCCCTCCTCCTCTCCTCCTCCCGCTGAATTTGTTCATGGATGACGCGGCACGAAGTCATGTGATGTCATTTTCCGCGCTAAATTTAGCCGGGAAACTGAATTGGTGTTGAGGTCACGTGACGTCAATTTCTCCGCTACATTTAGCGGTGAACCTGTGACGACCCGTAATGCAACGCGCGCGGTTACGGCGACACCACTGAACCCGGAAACGGGCGAATAAGAGCTGCGCTCTAAAACCACTAACACCAGACGTTTCAAGTCACTGACCGGTACAACTAATGTATTTATTAATTCCGCTGTTCCACGAGGCATACGAGACTGGAACGGCCTTCAGAAATACATCCTAGACATCCGTGACACACGCCTATTCCGTGAATCATTGGCCTCACTTTTTTTATAACTAGTTATTGCTGCTAGCTACCGTTGCTGAACATATTTCGTGCTTTTTTTGTACTACTCATAATGTTCTTTATAATATATTCGCCAACTATATATCATGCAGGAATGAATATTTTGATACCGCTCATGTTTTAGAATTGTGTACTGTGCTAAATTGTCTTCTTGTTTTTTTTTTGTTACTTCTGGTGCTTTTCATACAGTGTGCTTTGTTCTGTTTATGACTTTTTATTTATGCCCCCCACCCCTATTGTAATGCTCTCCTGGGGCCTTTAAGTGTCGCATGAATAAATAAATAAATTGACAAGCAACCCTCGGGCAGCCTTGGTGTCGAAGTGGACGTTTCTTTAAGAGACAGAACTTTTTCGGAAAAACATTTTAGTATAGCCTCGGCAAGACATGGACTGCCACTGTAGTCTGCCAGGAGAACCCGTGTGAAGCAGAGTACATCGATAATTTGATTAATACAACATAATAAATATATCTCTGTATCTTGTGGGGCACTCGCCTCGCACGCTGGTGTATTTGTATCTACTTACAATATTCAGTTATAGAGGTCCTTGAGGCATGGGAACTCCGATGATAAATTAAAAGAGCAGAAAAAATATTTACAAAGGTCAAAACTATCCCTATTTTTTAAAATATTTCATGGAATCAGATTTGCACACAGATGGCCGAGACTTTGTCCTACCTCTGTCTAATTTTTGTGTCGGTCGACTGCGGCTTCACTGTGGTAAGCAATAAGCTATTCATTTTTTTGTGCTTTTGTCAACTCTAGTCTTTTTTTTATCGGCATCTGCAGTACACACAGACTCAAGTGTGTTATGGAATGGAGTAAACATAATTATTAATAAAAAAAAAGAAGTTTCACCAGCAGCATGAACACAGTACTAAACGGCGCAATCTATATCGGGGGTTTGAGAGGAAGAGGGTAGTGGCGGTTGCAAAAATATTAGCGTTATTTAATTGAAACAATCTGGTCAGGTAGTGATTTCCAGTTCATTGTAGCCACTGGCAATGTAGAAGCTTGAGAGGAAACTATTGCCGATTAATTTTTACGCAGTTTCAGGGAAAGCCGAAGAAAACGTTCCGAATGCCTTGCGCAGTTGTTCAACATCATTATGAATTGTTAACATATCGTAGTGGTTAAAATATGACGAAATAGAGTAGTATTTCTTGAGTTTGTTATTTTAGACAGGTATAACTCTCAATAATGTTTTCTGCGGTAATCCTTTATGGAGTGTGGTGTTTACCCGAACAAAGCAGGTCCTGTTGTTTGCGAATGAGTTGCACACGCCCCTGCCAGTGCTATTGGAGTTAGGACACATTTCCTAGGAAACAAGGCCAAATAGCTTTATATATCTAGAGCGCTGGAAAAACAAATTCAAAACAACAACATCCACAGATGATCGGCCGGGCTCTCTAGGTTGATGCAGCCAACGGCACGTTTTTGCGACCAAGATTCAACACCCGCGTGCCAATTACAGGCATGTTGCGACTTGCTGACGTTCGATCTCCTTTTTGAAAACAATACAGCCAGTCTCGCGTTAGAACAAACAACACAGTTGTTTCATTATGGCCGCTCACATGCATGACTACCCCAGGCTGCATGCACTCTATTCAATAAAAGTAAATTGAGGAGGACGAAGTAATGCGCTGTTTTAAATAAAAGGCAGTTCTGTCCCTCTTGCCTTTTTTATAGTTTGCAAAAGAAGTTAGTTGTAAGCAAGAAAAGATAAAATACATACGATATAGAATGATTATGTTTTGTTAAATTGATGTACATAGCCGCTTAAGATGGGGAACAATTATAATTGGTCAACATTGTTGAAGCCAAATGCATAACAATATTCAATATATCACATCTGGTATATACATGTCCAAAACGCCGAATTACTCCGAATGCTACAAAGCAGCAATGCTTTAGGACGAGGTTTACGGTTGTAGGCAAAGCCCAAAAGAAAATTTAAAGAGAGTGAGGAGAATGCATATCGAATACCTGAGTTCTCCGTGGATTCTCTTGCCATTGCGGTTCCCCGTTGTAATTATCATGAATGTAATCGCTGAAACATTGTAGTGGAGATGATCATAACAATAACCGACCGTAGGTATTGATGAGTTAACGTAGCAGACAGAAATAGCTCTATTATGGGAATTTCAGAAATTTAATTGCCACAGTAATTTTTAGAACAATTCTGCTCTTTGACACTATAATAAACACCTAGTACTTTCATTAGCAAGATTTCAAATGAAGAGAACGTAGCATAACATATCCAGGAAGTAATTTGTTTGCAGTTCAGGGCAATAAATCGTACATAAATAAAGGTGATGATCGCTGGAAATTCGTTTTGTATCGTGCACATGAACAATCGACCGTATCGCGCGTAGTATGATTCAGCATTGCAGAGCATTTGTTTCCCAACGATGGGTGAGCCCGTTAATATAATACCCTATTGTAAATAAACCTGGTCACTAAAGTATTTACAAAAGCTTCGGTGTATTGCAACACATATGAACAATATGATCATTAACAGGTGACAGTAGGAGGGTGTTTCAATCTCGTCAGTCCTTTAGTAATCTGGCACAGCTGTCTTTGGTTTTACAACTGTGCCCCAGATCTCAAACTTCCAATCTCCGGGCGCAGATTATAGGCTGTCTCCCTCCTGCATCACACGAACTGACACCATGATGAGCTCTCCTCTGCCTTTTGCCGGCCGCACTGCTGTAGTGACAGGGGGTGGCAGCGGCATCGGGAAGTCCACTTGCATCGTGCTTGCCAGCGAAGGGGCGCTGGTCGTTGTGGCGGACATCGACTTGGAAGCTGCCAAGGCCACGGTCAAATCTCTACCCGGTAACTTGTCATGGTTCATTTTTGCTCATAGGGCACGTACAATTCGTGGAACTCTAAGCGCGAACAGGAGTCTAGTGTTGTGGAGTTTGTTTTTCAAGTTGCCACGAAGCACCAGAGTTATCGCTAATCTGGGCTTACTGTTTATAAATATATTTGGGACTACCATTTGTAACGTACACCAGAAACAGCTTACTGCAATTACATTACGAAGCAAAAACTGAACCTTTAGAAGGTTAGTAAAAACGTTTCAACTAAATGCCTAGCTAATTCACCAACTTCGCCTCGTGGCTTGGCCTTAACCTCAGGGCTACAAAATACTCTTACGCAGGTTCGCTTTTTTAAAAGGTAGTGACTACTTCGACGTCCACTTTAAAAAAAAAAAAATTAAATCTTTTTTTGACGTTCGTGACGCCACTTCCTGAAAACCTGAAATTATTTTTGAAATCACTTTGACTTCTACCGTCAAAATTATTCTTTCTCTTTATTTTGACATCTCAATGTTAGGACTTAGGAGCTTCGGCCACTTCGGCGTTTGAATCGGACTGTAAAGTGATCGAACGTGGCGGTCAAACTAACATTATCTCGCTCACAGGGGGCGTCGCGGTTCAACACGCCTTTTCCGAGAACATATGTGCAGTCGACTGCAGTTTTTATGACCTTCAAATGGTGTGGAATGCAAAACAACTTCTGAAAATACAACGTTAGCTATCAGGCCGCACGTAGCGTTTGCTTGGTTGAGCCAAACATTACAAAATACGGCACCGATGCATTTTCATGATGTGTTGACTGGAAAATGCGTGTATCTCGCACAACCGCGTCAAATGCTTGGTTCTTTCGGTCCTGTCAAGAAACATCAAGGAGGAAATGCTTGCATTCACAACCTCCTATTTATCATCCCTATCGTTTCGTAGTTAACTCGCTTGTTATACACGAACCAAGAAGAAGATCTGAGCTCAGCGACAAGCTCACGAGACCCGGTAAAAGCCTGGGCGGGAGCCAGATGCAAAGCGAGACTGGAACCATACGAAGACGCCCTCGCACAATAGAGAGGCACAAAATGCGTGCCAAATTTCTCAGTGTTATGTAGTGTGCGTACTTACATTTGTCACATGCAGTAAGACAGAGTGATATCGAGCTGGCCTTTGTTGTAGATAAAAATGTTATATGAGACGCGTGCCTAAATGTTGTGCGCGCTCAGAACATCGCTGACGATCGAGTCATGTCCGAAAGGACCAACTATTGAGCCAGTCTCACACACACGTTCAATAAGACACTTCCATGGCAAACTAAGACGGAAACTTCTTATGCACGCTAGACATGACTCCGCCGGCGCGTCAACACAACACCGACGACAGCTTCAGAAACTAAACAGAACGAAATCGGCGAAACCACGAAACGGCAACCACCACTGCGACGGCTGCGTCGAGGGAGGACGTCGAAATTATAAAGCCACTATTTTGACGCGTTACGGAAGTGAGGTCATAGACGACGAAATATTTGTTGATATATTATGACGGTGGACGTCGAAATAGTCACTACATTTTTTTTAAAGTGCTGGTCCCTCTATACGTCACCCCATAAATAAAACAAAGTAGAGACCATCTAAAGGAGATTGTTAACACATCATTCCCTACAGAGTTTTTAAATAAATTGCACATGTGAAACTAGCTTCTTCTTGTTACCATTGAGTGGTGCTCGTGCGTTTTCTTATAATGTTCCGCATTCATTGTAATATTATGAGTATATGTCTTTTCTTCGTTTATGCGTTTGCTTTTGCATTGGCTAATGCAAATTACGCTCTATGTATGCGGTGTTTCTCTTTTCCTACTGCTGTTTATTACTGTATATTTTGTTTACTTTCTCATGTAATGGTCCCAAGAAAATTTACCTGCCTTGAATGAAGAAATAGAGAGGCTTGAGGTACACCTAAGCACTTGTTATGAGTTGTGAGTGCGAAAGCACTCACACCGCTCTTCGCTCCCTTCTTTAATCTGCGGCGTACAAGGCGCTGACCTTGGGCGTGGAACGGTGGAGCCGCTGCCTCGCGTATACGCAGCGCCATCAGGCGAGCGATCGTTCAAACCGTCGTGTGCCTTTCCGCACGAGGAAGGAACAGACAGCAACGTAGTTCCCAGCAGAACGAACTCCTTGGTTTATTCCGATGGGCCGTATATATTGCCACGCGCCGTACAACCGATAAGAGGCGAGCGAACACGGTGATCAGTGATAACACAACACTGTGAAAACACAGTCAGGATGGCACCACACAAACTGACGCGCAGCTGCCAATGGGAGCCTCGTCGACGCGTTCCAGCCAATGGGATCGACGTGTAAAAGGTGCCATTGGCTAGCTTTGCGCGTGGTTTCATTAAGGTGCCGTTTTGCATGGTTTCAAAACTGATGACGTCGGCTCGCTCCATGAAACAGGTAATGCTTTCGCATTAATATATAAACGATAAATATATTTTTAAAGCCTCAGGCATAGGAGACGGGGAAGTACTGAATGCACAACAGCTCATTATGAAGTTCGATACACGACGCGGTCGACTAAATAGTCGTAAAGATAAGAGACCAAGAAACAGCCTCCTGCAAAACATGCACCTCGCCAGAAGAACAGATTAGAATGGTACTAGAAAATCTAAAGAGGAAACTCGTCCTGCTAAAATAAACACACTTAGACAACCAACGGATATAGGAAAACACGCGCAACTCAAACATTTAGAAGCTGTCAGGGAGTGTACGCTGTGTATCTTCATTTTGTTTTGTAATATAAAATGTCTTTGCTTTAAGAAGAATTTAATTTAAAGATTTTGAGCAAACAAGTCAAGATGGTTCTGTTTGCATTCGATGCCGTGTTCATTTTCTTCTAGCGTTTGAAACTCATCTTTGTTGTGTTTCGTCTGGAGCAAGTCGGCACCTTGTTTCATACTTATAGTTATAATTCATCGGCTGTAAATTATTACTTTCATTTTCTTATTTTTTTTGTCATGCACTTTTGATTTTCTGCGGTAAGAAAATAGGAAGCTTGATTCTTCATAACCATATAAACCCATAATATTAAATTGGTGTTAATATTTTGGGTGGCGATCTTCTTGGACGTCTCTTTAGTGTGAATCCTAACTTCAAAGTTCAAAGGCTTAATCGAAGCTTACAAAGGCTTACTATCAGCTTACTAGAATAGCTACAACGTTTTTGGCGCCAACACCATAACCTTGTATATCTTCGATAATAGGTCATATAATTAGCTCCATTTTTCCTCTCCTGTAATGCATTGAACACTGCGGTCAATTTAAGATTTAAAGTTATTTTTTATATTTATCGTTAGACTCTGTTTATATATTTGTCCTTTGAACTAAAACTTAAAAAAAGTATTATGAGAGGCTCTCATCGCTTGTTGAATTCTTATTAAACTCAAGGAAGAATTTCAATAGTTTTCTTAAAATGACGAAATTCATATGGAAGGGATTGCAATCTACGTAGCATATTGATATATTCTTTCTCCCTGTGCTTCTGTACATATCTGTTTTATATCTGACCTGAATGTAATCTTTGTGATGCAGAGAACGCGCAGCACCTGGCCATTCAGGTAGATGTTGGAAGCTCGCAGTCTGTGAAGGCGCTTTTTGAAGCTGTGAGACGCGGGTGCACCGTTTGCCCGAGTGTCGTGGTAAATTGTGCAGGCATCCTGGATCCCAGACACTACCTGACAGACGTACCCGAAGACGACTTCGATCACACCATGCGTGTGAATCTCAAGGTTAAGATTTTTTGTTTATTTATCTACATAATATACTTCTTTTGGATAGAAGCAGTGTGGTACATTTATATTTTCGTTCTTTAAAATGCTTCGATGTTGTTCTATACACTGCGTGAAAGATATTGCTTCTTACTTGATAAACGTTCCGGACTCTTTAGCGCAAAAACAAATAAATAACCTCCCAAAAGAGCGAGAAAGAACGGCGGGGTTGACATGAAAAAAGCTATGTCGGATCAGAGTGTTGAACTGAGTAAGTTGGTAATAGTTTAAAGATATGTCGAAATGAACATTTTTGATCTGTGAAGACCCCTATAAAATCTGTGAACGTAAACCATTGCTAGAACTGAAAAAAGCTACTTAGAATGTAGAAATCGGAGCAGGCAACTGGAATGCTAGCTGCCACATCAGGTGTAAGACTGCTAGGGTTGTAGATCTCGTCTTCTGGTTTCTAATGTCAGGGTCGAGTTCAGTACGTTTTTTGGGACGGAAAGAACACGACGATCAGAAACACACAAACAAGATGATAGATAAGTGTTTTATATTTGTATATACTGAACTGAGAATAATAATTAACAATGTTCATCCCAACTCAACTGTACAAATTCAAGTAAAAAGCGAAGCCGCGTATAGCAAGCGGTGGCGTCGGAACAGCGGAAGATTGGGTACAGAGATTTTTTTTTCAAAATAGTGGTGCGTCCCCTTAGCCTTTTTCCTTTCCTCCTCTCTCCACTGCCGTCTTCCGTCGCCCCTTCACCTATAAACACTTGGGACGTCACTGGCCTTAGCATTTTAAGGATAAAAAAACCTTGCAATAAATCGTACTTGGCAAGCTATCGTTTTGTCGTTTCGGGAGTGTGTGTGTATCACTATCTAGAAATAATACAACAAAACTAAAATAATACAACAAAATAAAATACATACATTATTTCGTGAAATTAAATTAACTCTAAATAATACCAGTTGATAGCACATGTATATAGTACTGTAGGCGTACAATATTTAGTAACATTTGTCGATGAATCTTAAGATAAAAGGCTCCAAAAGTACGTTGATAAGCATTCTTTGCTTTTTGCTCTCTGGTACTCGAAGTTTAGTATATATCGTTGCTTTGTCTAAAAAACTTTACAAACGTGATAAACGGCTTTATCATGACGACTTTAAAACTAATCTGAACCGTCGACCTAAAATATTTTGGCAGTTTGTGAAGCAGCATACACGTGATGCTAGTCCAAATATCTGCTTGCGTGATGAGTAAGACGAACGCTTTCGCTTATCGTTCATTACCTGCTGAGGTTGCAAATATTTTCGCTGGTTATTTAGTTGAGTGGTACTCTTTTGGACACCAAGTGTTTGAGCCTAAGGACAATAAGATATTCTCTCATGACTTTTTATCTTTGAGTGCTGATTCTGGTAAAATCGCCGAAGCGATTAGGAAGCTGAAACCAAAGTTGTCGAGTGGTGCTGTTGGTATATCGCGTTTTATTAACAAATGGATGTTGTAAACTTTTTATTCCTATTCTGAAAATATTTTTAATATGTCCCTTAGTTCGGGCATCTTCTCATCATTTTTGAATAAATCGGATGGCATCCGTTTTAAAACATGGTGATGCCTCCGTTGTTACAAATTATCGTCCAATTTCTTTACTTCGTGGCTTTCCCAGGGTTTTTTTGTAGCTTGTTATAGGTGCGGGAATGCTTCTTTGGTTTTGTCAGAAACCTCCACTTGTGCAGCATGGCTTCGTGAGTGGCGGTCTGTGGAGACTAAATCATGTACTTTGATAGCATATGCATGCCTATCGTTATGAATAAAGTTTAGGTAAATACAGTATATTTTGATATATCGCAAGCGTTCGACAAAGTTGTTCAATGAATGGTTATTACGTAAACTGAGTTTATATAGAGTTTGTCGGGATGTAGGCAGGTGGTTTGAAAGCTATATGTCATCTTATTCAGACACTGCTCTGGTTGCTGAACAGTCTCTCAGAATTATTTGGTTTGACATCTGGTGTTCCGCAGAGATAAATCCTGGGCCTCCGTTTTTATATTTATTAATGATGTAGTGTATCGTGTAAGTAGTTCTAAACTGCTACTTTTTGCTGATGATATTAAGCGGTATAGTCTACCTGATGAATGACTGATTCATACTCTTTTAGATTGTAATATACTACAAATGACGAGTTTAATTCTTCACTGGTGTAAGTTTTATCAACAGTCCCTCAAGCTCCAATAATCAAAGCTGTTATCTTTTTGCCGACGGCATGCGGTTGTTGATTTTCATGTAATCTCGACGGAATACCAATAGAGCGTGTATCACTCTTAAGATATCTTGGTGCGTGTTTTGATAGTGATTTAGCTTGTAGAAGCCATATATCTTTTGTTGTAGTCAAGGCTTATAAAGTTTTAGGAATTGTATCTTGATTGCGAATATTTTAGGAACCCCCTCTTTTGTATATAGTCATTTAATCTAATATAGTGCAAGAAAAAATGACGGTTCCCAATAAATTTTGGGAAAAGTATTTTGTGAAAACTGTGTCAATAGGACAAAACTGGAAATTAGGTATACGGACTTTTTTTTTTTTTGCTCTTGAGTTTTGGGTTTTGAGAGGGCAGAAGATAGGCCTTGCGATTTTTGCAGCTTTCACTAATGACATATTTTGAAGTCTCGCAACGTTTAGATTATCTTTTTCACAGCAGTGATAACTTTTTTACTGCTTTGATTCTCCATATAGAAGAGATAAAATTCAATAAAGCGGTGTTTTTATTTTATTTCATAAAATAAATATTCTTGAATCTTGCACCTTGGACAATAATGGACCAAGTTTGAATAGAGCTAGCTTCCGATGTACAACTATTTAAGGCACAAGAAACATACAATATAAGCTTTCATCTAAGCCTGTTTAAAATTATTATATTGTTAATTTAAATATAGTTTATAAAAAGAAACAACACTGCAGGCACGTATCTTGGGGAAGGGACCATGGGGCTCGCCCCCCCCCCCCCTTCCAAAATCTTTCATTTTGCTGGGGCCCCCTCTCCTCCTTCCCCCTCATACGACATTTTGTCCTGGACATAGGGACGCCACCTCCTGCCCATTACAACCTCCTTGAGCCACCCCTCCCGCCCCCCGCCCCCCGGCAACGCCTGCCACGAGAGCGGCGGCCGAGCGCGCGCTCTCGTGAAGCGGCCGCCAATGGCTATCTAGGAGCCGTTTTGCTCAGCCAATAGGAAAATAGGAAATTGTTCACACCGCCGGCTCCGCTCCATGGAATAGTTAATGCTTTCGCATTAAAAGGAATCTAAAAGTTTCAAGACTCCAAATATTGCCACACCTGAAAACTGCAAAAATGGCTATACGTACCTTCTGGCATTTCGAAGCCCAAAACTCAAAACCAAAAAAAATGTTGCGTAGTTCCAATTTGCAGTTTGGTTCAAGTCACACATTTTCAACTAAGATATATTTTATTCAAAATTTTTGAAGACCTATATTATTTTTTACGATTTCAGATGATATCACCATATGTCTTTTCAAATGTTTAGTAAGGTCCCTGCTTGAACTTTATGTCTGTCACATAAAAGTTAGTATCTAAAACGCAGGCTATGCGCATTGAAAAGGTTAAAAAAAGGGTTATTTGAATTGTATATGATATATTATTTGAGCGCCGCTTTTATTGTAACTATTAATATATACTAAGAATGTTTTCACCTTCACGTTTGTCTGCCAGAATAAATGTTCATGACTGCGTGTTTTTGCATAAACTTATCAATGGGGCAATCGATATTGCGCAGCTTTTCGGGAAAGTTTTTTTAATGTTCCTTTACGTGTAATCAGACATTTTGTTAGTTTTTATGTTCACTCGCACTGTAAAGCTTCATCACTCTCGCAGAACCAGTCATTCTATAACACCACCGTTCCAATTCACCTAAAAAGTTCACCATCAATTACATCTTACCGCAGCAAGTTGAATGAGCACTTATAGTTGCGTCTTAATTTGTTTTGTTTGTTGCTTAGTAAACGTTTCTTGTTTTATTATTTTATTGCTCGTTGACGATAGTGTACCAAAGTGAAGACCTTCTTGCTGGTTTTTGGACATCTAAATAATAATAATAATAATAATAATAAAATAATAATAAAATTTATTCAGTAGTGCAGGTATAGCCAGTTGAGTGTCGGGTCCGATCAAAGCCATCAGGGACTTGTGGGACCAGACCCTTCACTGGAAAATACAAAAAAGGAAGTTCGCACGGAATAACATCACGTGCAGAAAAAAAAAGAACAAGCAAATAACATACAGATGATTGACTTGACAGGATGTAGTCGGAATGTTTGTGTCAGTGATTTGGGTGAAGCAGTGAAGATGAAACTATATCAAACGTTGTCTTGTCTTGATCACGGTGTCAATTACAGTCATTAATGTCCTAAAAGTAAAAAAAAACACTCATGCATGAGTTATTTTAAAACACTGTATGAATATATTCGGGGACACAGTTCTTGAATTCATGAGCCTTTCTCTGAAATATTTCATATGTTCAGTAAAAAAAAACACACACAAAAACACTTATTAGTAGAAAGAAAATCAGTCAATCAATGGGTCGAAGACAACGAAACTTCACGCAATAAATGCAGTCGTCATTTGAAATGTCCAGCGATTACAACAAAAAGCACGTACAGCACCATATTACAATAGAAAAGGAAAATAACGACATGGGAAAAAGTCACTATCTAGCCACATCGGAGAACATGTTTCTCAGAGAGGTCTTCAACATTTTGTTTGAGGTAATGGCAAGCAGAGCAGCTGGAACGTCGTTAAAAACTTTTGGCACATAAAAAGAACGCATGCTTTCGCCATAGTGAGTTCTCACTCGAGGAGATTGAAAACGCAGAACAGATCTAAGTTCGCGAGATGGACTGGCCGAGACCTTAAACTCACTCTCCCAGAAGTGTCGCCAAATTACCGTTTGAAGAAAAAGAGAGTGAAAACACGGTAACTTAAGCGAAGCAAACAAGCTCGCACTAGATGAAATGTGTGTGTTGTATGCTACACTCTTCAGAATTCCCTTTAACGTACGATCAATTCTTGAGTGCCAAAAGAGTGGACAGTTAAAAAATACGCTTATGCCATACCTTAGTGTACTATAGGCTAACGCGTGCATAATGTTCTTTCTAATTGACAAAGGTAGAAATGATTTGATATTGTAAAGTAGACAAGAGACAGTTCTCAATCGTTGGCATATATATGACATGTGAGAGTTCCATGAGAGATCACTGTCAAAGTGAAGGCCTAAATACTCTACGGAGCTAACATATTCAACAGGTGTACAGTTAGAGCATGAACAATTGGAGTTGTGGAGAAAGAGCTGAGATGTCAATAATAATAATAATAATAATAATAATAATAATAATAATAATAATAATAATAATAATAATAATAATAATAATAATAATAATAATAATGTTTATTGTCACAGCAGGTATCAGTATACAAGTGACAGGTTCGTCTAAGCCGTTATAGGCTTGTACGACTGAACCGGGCAAGTTGGACAGGCGACAAACGAGAACCATAATCATTTACACATACTAGAAAGTTTTCAATAAACAACCCCAAACAAAATAAATCACAACAACAACAAAAACAACAAAGCAAAAAAAAAAAGAAATTAAAATTTAAACATATTAATAATAATAATAATAATAATAATAATAATAATAATAATAATACATTTTATTTCACACACATTGGAATTCAAGTATTAAATACGGGCATATCAAAGCCTGCAGAGGGCTTGTATGATGACGCCCATAAAAAAAATTCAAAAGACTGTTATCGTGATTCCACAATATAAGACAGGAAGTCGAACTATAAAAACACAAAAAGCATAAAAAAGCACTAAAAAAACACGAAAAGCGTTAAAAAAAGCACAAAGGCCGAAAAAAAAAGTACGTAGGGGAAAAAAACACGAAAATCGTTAAGCGTTAAGCGAAAAAAAAAGTAAGAAAGAGAGAAAAAAAAGGCGCAACTAAGTTAACATTATTTTAGCTAATTACAGTACTAAGCTGGAAGCATGCAGACACAGCAAAGAGATGCTAGATGAAATCAAAGTTGGTGCACTTGAGTTCCTTCTTCAGTTGTTTCAGTGATGTGATGTCAATGAAAGTGTCCGGGAGGGCGTTGAACAAACACGGAACGTAGTAATCCCGAGTGCATTTCCCGTACCTGGTCGAACAAGTTGGGACTACAAAACGAGGAACGCGACGAAGTATTCGGGGAGACTGAAATGGTGTTTTAAACTCATTTTTCCAAAAGCTACGGAGCACTACCGTTTGTATAAAAAGAGAACGCAGATTAGGTAATTGAAGACTCCGAAAAATATCACTGTGGCTGGAAAAATTAGAATTATATGCAGCGCTTGTCAGGATTCCTTTCAATAAAGAATTAACTTTGGACTGCCAACGACCCGAACAGTTGCCAAACACCGTGACACCGTATCGAAGGATACTGTAAGCAAGCGCATGGACGACTATTATTCTGATACCGACTGGCATAAAAAATTTAGTATTATAAAGCATCCAAGACACAATTCGTAATTTGCTACATATATACGTCATATGTGTGTTCCAAGACATATCAAAATCGAAATGTACACCTAAGTATTTCACGTGATCGACAGACTCGATTGATACACAGTTGCATGGAGCACAACTGGAAGGGTGAAGCAAAAACTTTACCTGAGCCTGGCGTTTTTTAAGAGGGTTGTGAAAACATACCAGCTTTGTTTTAGAGCGGTTTATGTCTAGGAGGTTATCACCGAACCAATCCATTATATGAGAGGCGTTTATTTCGAGTGTGTGGAGTGAGTTAGAGAAATTAATATGACGTGACACAAGGAGAGTGTCATCGGCATATTGGTAAATTTTACACTCTTTGATGACTTGGGCCATGTCGTTCACAAAAATATTGAAAAGTAGAGGAGAAAGAACAGAACCCTGAGGCACTCCCGCCAGTAAAGAAAGCCGAGAACTTCTGAAGTTTCCAATTAGGACAAACTGGGACCTTTTAGATAGAAAATTTTCCAGTAAAGAATAAAATGGGCCGCGAAAACCAAGGCGATATAATTTTGCTAGGAGTAACTGATGGCTGACAGTGTCGAAAGCCTTGGACACATCAAGAAAAAGAGCACATGCAAACATATTACTTTCGAATGTTGCATATATGTAATCAGAAAAATCCTCAAGGGCCGGTTGTGTGCCTTTCCCAGTAATGAATCCATACTGAGTAGATGAAAATATTTCGTTCTTATCTAAAAAACTGCTCATCGTCAGAAATAGGTGTTTTTCGAGAATTTGTCCTAAAATAGGTAGAATCGAAATAGGGCGATAATTTGCAACATTGGATCGTTCTCCTCCTTTGAAAAGTGGCCGCACAATAGCAGCTTTGAGCTCGTCAGGTATGCTGCCAGACGTAATGAAGCCATTCAGCATAGCAAGCAAAACGTTCTTAATATATGTGAAATTTCTCTGAAGATCATACGCTCGAATGCCATCAATACCGGGAGATTTGCTGGCTTTGAAACTAAATAAAAGGGAGTGCAAATCCTTCTCGTCCAAGCAAGGAAGGAAAGCTGACGCCAAAAATTCATCCTTTAGTGTGCATGAGTTCACAAGAGTGTTTCTGGGCACGCCAGAGTATTTTGCAAAGAAGTCGTTAAAGTCGTCTGCTAATTCTGAGGTAAGTGACCCGAAATTTCGTTCGAGGGTTCGGTCAATAGAATTTTCAGAACTAGTGCCTCGGAATTGATTAATAAGTGACCATGTTTTGGCTGAATTAAATCTAAATATTTCGAATTGTGATTTAAAAAACTGTCTCTTTGCAGAACGAATGACAGCGTTTACTTTATTTCTTAACAGCTTGAATTCATTCTGTAAATCTTTGTTGTTTGGAGATCGGCGACATCGACTCCACAGGACCTCTTTCTCTTTAATCATCTTAAGTATATTATTGTTTAGCCATTTATGATGAGGTCTCCGCTTTTTTAAAGTAACAGTTCTACTGGCATTAACAGTAAGCGAGCGAAAAACTTGAACAAAACTTGAGTATAAATCAATGTTATTAACTGTACCTAAAAAGGTCTGCCAGTCATGAGAGGCAACTGATTTGTCGAATACAACATTATCAATGATTTGGGCTTGTCGTGAACTTTCGCATTTAGAGTTTGACGCCACTGGGTGCGTTAGTTGACACCCCACGAAGTAGTGATCTGCTAATTTTTTCTGAATCACAGCAGATTTCACGTAGACACCTGGTGCTCGTATTAAAATATGGTCAATGCAGGAAGTGACTAATCTTGTTCCTAGAATTTCTTCTCGGGTTGGAGCATCAACAACGCATTCTAAGCCGAAGTTCGACAAAATGTTAAGATAGTCGCATACGATGGAATTGGCTGCGTTCATTGTGTCTATATTAAAGTCGCCCACCAAACAAAGTTGCTGTATGGAAGATAATGTGGAGAGAGTTGCCTGCAGCTCATTTAGAAACATTCGAACATTTTCTGAAGGAGGCCTGTAGAAACATAACAAAGAAAGTGAGAAGGTGGAATTGTCAAGTTTGATAGATAAATTTTCGACGTGATAAAAATCTAGATTAAGGGGAGAAACTTGCCACATTTGATGTACAAAAGCCGCTATGCCTCCGCCACTACGATTTGGACGCGTGAAACAAAAGTTGTTGTAGTCTTTGAGAGTGAATTGATAAAGCATAGAGTCCGAGACATTAATTTCTGTGAGTATAAATGCATCGACATGAAACATAATATTTTGTACCATTAGGAGAAAATGATCCCAATATTTTCGAAGGCTCCGGATATTAACATGTAAACATGTAAACGTCGCACCTTTTGGTTTATCTAGCAAGGTTTGAAAAGTCGAAAAATTATTACACTGGGAAAAGGTGGCTCTCATAGCTTAAACGATTTTTGCAATATCCCCTACGGAGTTGATCCGTAGGACAGGAGAGCCTTCACTCTTTCTTGCATAGATGTGTGCATGTTTTACCCAGATAAACTTGTAATGGCTTTCTTTTCCCTTGGTCCTCGCCATCCAGAAAAGCTCACGGTTGGAACGAGTGAGATTGTCATTAAAGAATAGCTTGGGCTGACTGCCGACGTTGCTGAGCTCTCTTAGTCGCCCACGGCATCTCATCCATTGCTCCTTGAGGGCAACCGACGCAAACCTGACCAGTATCAATGGAGCAGCGTTTGGTTTGTCTGCCTTCTTCGGGGGTAGACGGTGGACGGAGAGAACATCCGATGGCGTAAACTGTGACAGGCCGATGTTAGAGGCTAAGTCACAGAGAACGATGTTCAAGTTTTCTTTTGACGTGGAAGGCATGCCCTGAATTTCCATGTTAGGTAGGCGATGTTGTTGCTCGGCGTCATTCAGTTCAGCCTGAAGCAGGTGAATAGCATTCGCCTGCTCCTTTACTGTGTTTTGGAGTGATTGGACGTCCGCCCCAAGGTCCTTGGTTACCTTTTTTGCTCAGTGATTTCAGTCAGAACCGAGTCGTACTGAGCACTCAGGAAGACAACGGAGTCCTGGACCTCTTGGACGGTCGTCCGCAGTAACTCAACTGTGGGTTTTAAGGCCAACAAGGCATCGACCTTCGCTGGAAGCGTGAGAAGTGAATCGACGCTCTGTTTTAACGACAGCAGCACGTCAAGCTTTTCATTGACGGATGCTAACTGGGCGGAGAAGGAGTGAGGTTCATCCTGAGATGTAGCCTCCATGTTTCCAGCGCCCGTGCGGTTGTCCCTGCTGCGACAGGTCTTGCAGCGCCACTTTTCTCGTTTAGCTGCTCCCATCGTCGTAAAGGTAGCCTCCGCAATCCCGGCACATTGACCCAAGTGAAGGGAACTATGGCACTCCATGCACCTCATACATCTACCATCCGTCGGCACACACACACCACACACGCCGCAGGCAGGAGGTGGGGACATAATGAAGAACGGGAGACCCAGTTGACAAGAGGCAGCGAGGAGGAAGAAGATGCAAAGGTTGGAAAATGAGAGTACGGGCTCACCGGAAGAAACCTGAAGGCACACAACTACACATGCAGAGACCACAACACATGCATTGATGAAGGCGCCGATGATGATGCGTAGAAGTCTGGTTGAAGAGGAAATCAGCGGAGAGCCGTCTGTGTTTTAGTCCGCAAGTGGTCTCGCCAGGATGAGACCGACCATCGGCATAATAGCGCTGAACTTGCAGTCGACTGAGTAGTCGCCCCAGACGATCTCCCCACCTGGTGTAGATGGAAGATTGTCGCCAGGAGCCTCAATTCGACGAAGACATAGAGAGCCGAGGCAAATATTTCACAGCGGTGAAATGAAATAATAATAATAATAATAATAATAATAATTAATAATAATAATAATAATAATAACAATAATAATAATAATAATAATTTATTTTTAAAGTAGAGTCATTTCTGTTGACTTTTTTTTTTTGCAAGCTGTATCGTTCTCTAACAAAAATTTGCCTTTTGCAAAGAAACCTACTTAGCCATGTTTTTGAAAAGATGTTCTAGTACTTTTCTGAATAATAGAAGAGAGGTCTCAAATTCGTGATGCTATCAGAGCGCCTCCCTTATGTAAAACAGCCACCCTTGCTTTTTTCGTACGACCAGGAAAACTTCCAGTTGTTAGTACATCGTTTTGTGCTGCAGAGACCACAAGAGGTCAGGAACAGCTTTTATTGGTTCGGCCTCGATGTCGTGTTCTCTACCTTTCGCATTTTTGGCCAAAGCCTAGAGGAAAAAATATTTCATGTTCGCTGCTCGATGATAGAAGAAAATAATTTGGGGCTGCAGAAGAAAAACATCTGTCTAAGTCATGCATCACACCAGGCGGCTTCTGTGATGCACCGAAAATGAAAAAAAATATAAATTAAAGTTATCCGCCAAAGAAATATTGCTTCAATAAACTAGTTCAATAAAGTAGGTATGGTATGGATAATTTCGGGCGGTTTTGCAAAAACAAAGTTTTCTAGATAACTCTAAACTTTCTTGGAATCGCTAGAGAGAGCTGTATTTTGTACCACACTATACGGGCTTTTAAAACCCAAATTTTATATTTTTATTTGTTTAAAATGATTTGCATTTTTAGGACAAATCATCTAATTTTTGTTTATTACGTTTGTTAATTCTTGAATACAATTCGCATGTAATTCATGGTTTCCTTGACCTCCTGCGTTTTCCTAGAAGCAGAAGTGGGAATGCATTATCGTAGCAGCGCTTTATTTACACTAGAATATATACTAGCATTAAGTTTGGTTTTCTACATTATAAACGTCGTCCCAATTCATAACTTGTCATGGCGCAAAAAACAGCTAGTGCATTCATGCTGAAATTTCAACGTCACACCGGAGGAGACCAAGTGCGTCTCTTTTTTTAATAATTCGAGAAACGAACAGTACTATGCCTACACAACACGGTGGACGAACTAATGGAAGCCCATATAACTGGGAAACTTCCCGTTTCGGTGACACGAGTACGGGCCGGCACCTAATCCATTGTCTGTGCAACTGAGAACGCGAAGGCCACAAACCACCAAAGCTACCGAAACATATCCCTCCAGGACTCCAACCTAAGATTCAAGTTGCGCCTATACAACGCAATATACACCCCGAACTACACGCCGGCCGAAGAGAAGCAAGAGTCCTTGCGCTTTCGCGACACTACAAGAATGACCCACACGCCCTGACCACCGAAGCCGCCAGGTACCCACCCGACATCGACGCCGTGGGCTCGGCAGTCACAGACCCGGAAGGACAAGTTGCGACAACGGGCTCCATTCGAGCCACGATCACGAGCGGAACCAGGAGAAGACAACGCCAATGCGTTAGCACTGACACAGATATACCACTCTCACAAAGACGTCCATCAGCAATACACGACAATGGCAGACTCGCACGCCACCTGCCGCACCTTCGCAAAAAATTTGCTTTCTCCACAGGCACGGAGCCTAGTCACCCGGTGAGACTCCAACAAACTCCTCGCTGTCCGCATGCTAGGGACACCCGGTGAGTGCTCCCTCAGGTAATGAGAGCGAACACGCGCTTGCCCGAACAGGAAGCTGCAGGGCGTTACCTATGCTAAAGGAGGGGTCACGGGCAGAGGAAGTCACCAATATCACACCCTCTGCTCCACACACATACGTCCGCAGCACAAAATACTACCACTCACAAAGGAACAGACTACCACCACCGGAGCGTTCATTCAGCATACACGAAGCTACCGCTTGGCGCCTCATACAAACGCAGAAGTACCCATACCTTTATTACTAGCATCTATTTTTCCCCACCCGATACCCGGACAAATGCCCGGGCTGCCACCAACCCCAACCCACCGACACAACACTACCTGGGCCTGCCCGGCATTACCACCAAGACATCTAACTCGTACTGCACCAATCCCTGTCCCCTTGGGAGGCCGCACTGTCTAGCAAAGCGCCTAACGAGAAGCGACGGCTGGTCGATCGGGCAGTCGGATAGCCGGAAAAAACGGGGCTCTGGACTGAGGGCTTGCACCAAGACAAGAAAAAAAAATAGCCTAAAAGTAGAGAATTTAGAAAATACGAACTTTTTTTTTTGTATATTTTACACAAATCTCAAAACACATTCCCTGTTACCCTTTCCACAGAGCGGAATGTTTGGAGGTGGTCACACCGAGAACAAACTACGGCACACAAGCACTGAAATACGCTGTTCCTATATTTTTTCATCTGTAATTAGCTAAAGGTATTGATTGGGATAAGTTATCGCTCAGTGAAGTCAGGTCATCCTTTTTTTTCACTGACGATTAGTGTAATTATTCTCTTTACCAGTGTTCGTGCGTAGTTTTTATTACTATGAGCTTATTGCTTTGCAAGTCATGCCCAATATGCTAACTATGTAATAATCTAAAGTCTTACGCTTATAATGTTGTGATAGCCATCAACTTCTGTACATTTGTGTTTCTCTTTTGATTAATGTAGTATTTCCTCACTCTATCACTGCTGCTGTAGGTGGTCAGGAACCCGACAAGCTGTACCTCACAGCTTTTTTTCACAACCGCCACCATCATCTTATGGTGAAAATAAACATTATTATTTTTACTTCAATTGGTTTCGAGCGTTAAGGTTTAGAGGTTGCCCCACCGAAAACTGAAGGGTGATGATGATAATTATAATTATTTCATGGCAAGTTACCAAAGCATTCGTAGCGCCATTTTTCAGAGACCATAGAAGTTGACCTATTTTGGGTGCCATATATACAGAGTAAATGAAGGGTGAGATTTAAAAACCGAAATCTTACCAGAACTTAAGCATTGCATGGTTAAAGCGGAATATCTCATTTGTAATAACCTACGCTTCGCGGAGACGAGGTATATATGAAAAGTTATCTTGAAACAATACCAGACACCGAACTTTTTGAACAAACTCCCAGTGGTATATTTAACTCGATAGCGTTAAGGAACTCGTGTCGCACAAAAGCCGGTGTCGGTGGCGTGACGGAAAAATCCTGATTGGTCGATAGGGCCTTGACGTCACAGCCACATGACCTGGCGTGACAATTTCAAACAACCCACAACACTCACGTGAAACCTGACGCCACGTGTGGAATAAAAATGATAAAAACATGACGTGTAATGTGAATTAAAGGTCGCCAAATGGCTCGAATGATTGCACTTCATAAAGTAATTATTTTGCCTTCAAGAAATTTTTTTAATTTTTTTATCGGTTTTAGAATTCATTATCTTTCGGTTGCAAGCCAGACACGCCACTGACAAGTTCACGCAGAGCACGCTTGCACGAGGAATGAGAAGGCGATGCGAACGGGGCCCAATAACGCTATAGTGTTCCACTGTTAAAGGCGAAGTTTAAGCGTCCTTCAAGTTTTCGTCCACATTGGTTTTAGTAACTTGAAACATAAAAACTACTTCTGCACAATTATGAGTATGAGAATTCCGGTCTCACAAAGAGGAAATTTTGATAGCATCTGCTTTTAAATTACTCTACTGCTTCAAAGACTGCTTTGCTGTTGGTCGCTTCCGATAGACCTGGTAGTGCAAACGAAGTATACAGTACGGATCTTAGCTTCTAAGTTGATACACCTTAATTCGTTCTTCTAGCTCCCACGTGAATGAAGTGTTACCGCATTTGAAAACCACACGATTTTGACCTTTGACGTTTGTGATCTTGCAAATCTTATATCACTCTAGAAAAATGTGAAATTTTAACTTTTTTTTTCTTTCAGGGAACATTTCTTGTCACCCAAGCGGCTGCGCAAGCTATGATCAAAGGAAATATTCGGGACGGTGCCATCGTGAACGTGGCAAGCATTGCCGTGAAGTTAATCGTACCCTTATTCGCCGTCTACACTGCGACCAAGGCAGGCGTCGTGGCAATTTCTAAAGTCGCGGCGAAGGAGTTAGCCTCGCAGGGCATTCGAGTCAACGTTGTTTTGCCGACGGTCATCGACACCGCCCTATGGACGCAGGACTTTACGGAAAACCCTAGTCATAAGGAAAAGTATGGAGCTAACATCCCTATGGGGAGAATAGGCCGCCCTGAGGAAGTAGCCGAGGTGATCAAGTTCCTTTGCGGGAAGGGTAGCTCTTTTATGTCGGGATCCGCTGTCGAGATCTCCGGTGGAGGAATTTGAAAGAACAGGAAGTTTCTTTCATTTTGGCACTTTATAATATGTAGAACGGAAAGGAACTTAACCTACTCTTGCAATGTTAATGTCTGGTACAAGGTAATACGCATAATGTGCAAACGTTTCGGTACTTTGTAATTGTGGGGAATATTTTTTGAATATATCGATATGCAAATTGAATATTTACCTCTGTTGACTGCGTGGATTAGCTGCTCCCCAAGTTCATATATCCTTGGCGTGCCTTCTATAATATAATCACAATTGAACCCATAAGAACAATAATATTAAAGACGTTCATACGTACACGTGTCATTTTTATCTTCATTTAAACCTATTTAAAACACGCGTATTTCAAAATGTTAATGGTTTTTTGTTTCGGAAGGTTTTCTAGAGAAAACTCAAGCCGTTCACTCGTCCGAGCAAAAAATATTCTCCTCAACCTTACTTGTTCATGGTCCCGCAGGGGACACCTATGCTTGTAGTCAGTGTCACTTTATAGAAACGGAGGGTGTGGCTTATCATCTTCTTGCTTCTTGCTTTGTGATTCGACCTTATGTGTCCTCATCGGCTGGTGCAGGAATATGATTGGCTGCGGGGCGGTAATAATATGTTCGGGACCTACCGCACTCTGCGCTTTCTAGGGTGCTCAGTGACTATAGGTGTTCGACGAGCGGCATCGAGTCAGTCGGGGGTTTACACGCGTACCCCACTGTGTGTCCGCGCATCGCGTGTCCGTGTTCGGGAGAAATAGAGATCATGACAATTTAAGTCAAGCCCGGCGGAGGTTTGAACCCTTTGGTGCGTCCCGGGCGAAACAGCGCGCCTCTTCGTTCCAGGTCTCTTGAAGACGGGTTTCCTAGGGTGATCCGCCCAGGATGATTAATTTAGTTGTCTTCCTTTTTCCCTTCCTCTTTTAACGCCATAGTGTTAAGGAGATCGCGCCGAAAAAATCCGGCTTAGGCGTCGGTGCGACCAGAAAATACTGATTGGTTGATAGGGACAAGACGTCACAGCCATGGGTGGCGTCGCGTGTTTCATACGTGACGTCCCACGTTGCTGTGATGTCGTGACCCTATCGGCCCCCTAAATTTTGCGGGAAAATTAGGCGAGTTTATAGGGTCATGACGCCAAAACCTCGTGTGACGTCAAGCTGCATGCCCGCGCGCGGCAATTTCAAACAACCCACAGCGTTCACGTGTGACGTCGTTCAATACCTGACGTCACACTTGACATCTTGTGACGTCACGTGACACGTGACGCTACCGGCTAGGCCACGCACACAAGTTTGTGTGGCTTGGGAACGAGTACGGGTTTAAAGGAGAAGGCTTTGCGAACGGGGCACAATAAAGCTATCGCGTTCCACGAGGCAGTGTTGGAACTAACGCGTTACAAGTTACGACGTTACTGGTAACGCCTTAGTTTTTAGTAACGTACTAATGTACTCGTTAGAATCCCAAACGACTAACGAATACAGTAATGCCGTTATCATTTTACGGTATCTGCTATCAAATTACGTTACCCTTTACTCGTCACTTTTGATGAAAAATGGCCACATGATAGTTTGAAAGCAAAGTAATTTTTATTCTGCGCACTACAAAAAGTGGCAAAGAAATCCCAATAAAGCTATGTATAGGCGGCGTCATTTCAAAGTCCTTCGGAAGACACTTTCAACATTCCCACGACCTGGCCCGAAAGACGCGAGATTATCGCTTTACAGAATTCCTAAGCGTCCTTGGTGCAATCTTTGTATCGAAGCTACTAAGACCACCGTCGCCGTGCCCTGAAGGAGCACCCGTCTCGCTGGAAAGAGACATCTGCTCAGAAGGCAACAGTCTGCCGCCGCTCGAAGGATTCTGCGTAATCGTCCCTAGCTACTCCAGCTGGTGAAATCCTTCTCTTCAAGATAAATAAATTCTCGTTCTGTCAACAACAGAAAGGATAAACTCTAAATTTGGGAGCGATGACGTTCCCACGCTTTGAAACAAAACAAGTGGCAAGGTTATTGCAGGATTGAAAGGCGTCCGTCACAAGAAAGACGTCACCATCTTTTAGAAACCGTGCCGCCGTGGTACAAAGGTGCAGTCTCTCGCTGGATAACGACTCCCGTTCAGTTGGTCGCCTTCCACTATATCCTCTGGGCATCCTTTCTATGAAAGCGCCTCAAAAATTAGACGAAAGACTGCGTAACCACCACGGACGGCACTTTCTTTGTATCGCAGTTTGCCCCGAACTCCCTGGCATTCAAAGACCGAAGTATCTATGGCTGAACGGTGCGCCCGCCTTATCCTTCTCGCAGTTCCTGGTTGTGTGTGAAGGCTACTGTACCATTCTTCTAGAGCAGGGGTGCACAACTCAAAAATGACGCGGGCCAAAAATTTTTTATTGGAAACTGCGCGGGCCGCATTTAGTGTAACACGTTACACCCTTTTGCTGCAGACAGGTTTTCAATATCCGGCATCATCGCACTGGTGGCAGTCTTCAGCACATCTCGCAGTGTCATGTCCGTCATAGAAGATCGAAGATGGTTCTTGTTGAGGGTCATCAGTGAGAACTTCTGCTCACAGACATACGTGCTCCCAAAAAGTGATGCAAGCTTCAATCCGTGGTCCACAAAATTTCCGAACTTGCTCCTGTCAAGGCTTCTGTAGAAGTCAAGCAGCTGAGACTCACGATGCATACTCTTCAGTTTTGGCGAGCGCAGGAGGTCGATGAGTTTTAGCTGCAGCGTCGGACCTGTGTCTTCCGGTGCGACAGAAAACGAATCGCGGAACAAATCGTAGTTACTCTTCTCACTTTCGAATGCCTTGAATCTTTGCTGGAACTCGGAGAGCAGGTACTCAACCTGTGGAGCGTACGTCGCAGATACCGTCTTCCGATTTTTGCCGGTGGGAAAGAGCTTCTGGCAGGTTGCAAAGTGAACTATGCTTCCACCCCCAAGCTGCAATTTGAAGAGGCGCAGCTTTCCTTGGCACGCGAAGATCGCACTCACCATGTCCGAAATGAGATGGTCTTTTCCTTGGAGAGCTATGTTAAGCCTGTTCAGATGGCTTGAAATATCGGTGAGGAATGCCAGATCTCACGACCATTGTTCTTCCTCCAGCTCTGGTATGTGTTTCCCTTCCTCTTGCAAGAAAGCGATGATGTCGGCCTTCAGCGCGACGAAGCGACTCAGAACATTCCCATGGCTTAGCCAGCGAACATCAGTGTGATCCGGGATGTCCATGTGCTCACTCTCCATTTCTTTCAGGTACTCTTGAAATATCCTGTGCTTCAATCCCAGAGCACGTATAAAGTTGACAACCGAAGTCACGACCTTCATCACATGGTTAAACTTCATCACTTTGGCACAGAGTGCTTCCTGGTGAAGCACACAGTGATATTGCTTCAGTTCTACACCACTGAACGCTTGAAGTAAGCCAACGGCTCCGTTTCTCTTTCCCATCATGGCAGGGGCTCCATCGGTGCAGACGCCTGCGAGTTTTTCCCATGATAGCTTGAGCTTCTCGATGACGTCTTTGACCTCCTTGCTGATCTCTTCTCCCGTAGTCCGTCCGTGCATTGAGCAAAGCTCTGCCAGCTCCTGAGTCACTTCGAAGTTTTCATTCACACCACCGATGAAAACAAGCAGCTGTGCTGTGTCTTTGATGTCTGTGCTCTCATCCAAAGCAAGAGAGTAGTAGACAAAATGACTGCTACTCCTCTCCAGCTGTTTTGATAGGTCGTCGGCAATGTCATGCACACGTCGTTGTACTGTCATTCTTGATAGGCTCAGGTTTGGAAAACCAACTTCTTTTCCGGGCACATCTCCTCAGAAGCAATCATAAGACATTCCTTGATGAAGTCGCCATCAGTAAACGAACGACCTGAACGAGCGATCTGTCGAGATATCTGAAAAGACGCCCTCGTGGCTGCTTCAGGTGTGTTCTTTGCTTTCGTAAAATGCTTTGCTCAGCAAGCAAATTCCGTTTTAAGCCCTCGGACTTTGTTTTTCTCTCCGAATCCGAAAGAGCGCTGAAGTCGCGGGCATGTTTGGTCTCGTAGTGGTGTCGAACGTTGTATTCTTTAGGAGCCGTGAGAGATTCTCGACACACAAGACATAAGCACTTCGATGCGTTCTCAATGAAAAAGTACCTCCATGTCCACTCCTGGTTGAATTTCCGGCCCTCCTGGTCGATTTTTCTCTTCTTTGGAAGTGCACTCATATTCCAAGCGTGACACGACTAGCTTTTCTCTATCTGCAACAAGCTGTCACTGATCATGTCCCAACAAGAGGGGAGAGGGCTGTAGCCTCCTTGGAGAGAGGAGGAGGAAACGGGATGAAGAAGAACTGGAACAAGGATAGGGGAGGGACGCTGTTAGGGGTCATAACAACGCACTGGATGGCTGTACAGGCTTTTGTATTGTTGTTTTCTGTGGGTCTAGTGGAGAGGGAATATTTGAACTGAGGACGCGGAGTTTCCCCCGGAAAAGAGGACTCTGAGAAAAGTAGGTCAACGGGTTCGAATGCTTTCTGCCAAGTCAACGGCTGCATTGCATTAAATGACACGGTGAGCGGTTTCTGCGCGTCAGCTGGGCCGCGGGCCGCACAGAAAGTGCCCGCGGGCCGCATGCGGCCAGCGAGCCGTATGTTGTGCACCCCTGTTCTAGAGAGACACAATCCTTGCAGTAATAGTGGTGGCTCTCGTCTGCTTCGCCCTTACTTTGCTGCTGCCGGCGTGTAAAAAAAAAAGAAAGAAAAAGAAAAAGGTTTTTGGACGTAAAAGAGAGACTTAGGGTAAAGAGCTTATAAACGCTCGCCACCTTTTTAATTATATATACGCGTAAAGATACTACGAGTATGCATGTTATTATAACCAGAGTATGTCCGGCGCTATACTTCGGTTAAAATCACCAATAATCTTCTTCGGTTATATATATTGGTTATAATAAGCGATCGGTGTCCTCTTTTCGCGGCTTGTGTAGCCTAAACCGGACCATCACTAAAACCGGTGTGGCTATGATGAGTGTTGCTTGCGAGCAGACCGTGTACTGTACAGTTGCCTCTGTCATCCAACGTCTGCCTCTAACCAGCAAGGCCGTTTTGGAACGCTTGTTATAAAGTCCCTTTTATTGCTATCTCACACTCACGTTTCGTGCAAGATGGCAACGGCCACGGAAATTCCGTTATTATTGCCCGGGCTTAGCGCTATGTTTGAACTGAGAGAAACGAAGTCAAACAATTATCTGTTTAAATGTGTGCTCAGTAAGCCGAAACTCAAGCTGCTGAGCACATCCAGGACGTCGAACTCCAATTTAAAAAAGCACAATAAGGTGAGTTATAGTTCAATGTCAATTATTTTCCTTCCATTAAAATATCTTCGCTAAGCTTTCTTAGCCAAAAGAACGCACCTTTCTTTCGAGATTGCTTTGTTAGCCGCCATTTTTCAGCTACATATCTCAATCCTCATTAATGTAAGCTAGCGAAAACGCTTCGAAAAACAGCTAGTTTAGTTTACTTGTATATGTCAGAAGGAGGGTAAATCAAACATGGCAGTTATATACAAACACGCCTATTTGATATTTGTTTAAGTTTGCGATTTATTTAGAGTGTTTTTTAAATAATAATTCGTGATGCAGTTTATTTAGTTCATATTTCGTTGTTCCACACTACTGATAACTAGAAATTAACAGTGGTGCATCGCTTCAGTCCTAATTGTTTTTCTTTTCCGCCAGTCCCTCCATTCGCAGAAGCTATCAGAGTTCACGGTCATTTCGAACAAACGAAAGACCGCGACAACAACCCACTTTCCCGACACGCCCTTGCTGAAGCAGAGGAAGATCGACCGTATGCATCAAGCTCCCATTTTTCAAGAAGTGTTCGACAATCTTGTGGAGACGTTTGTGGTTGAGTCTCTACAGTCACGAAACGAAATACCGGTATTGCTACTTGCCATGAGTGACTAACATATGTTCTATACTAACAGTGACAGACGAAGTAACGACAAACTAACGTAAAAGTAACGTCCGTTAGTCACTCATGGCAAGTAGCCACACCGGTATTTCGTTACATTTGCAAAATGGTAGCGGAGCTCTGTAACGTGTTAGTTTATTTCCAAGTTAACGAGTAATGCTATTTCGTAACTTATTTTCGGTAACGGGCACAACACTGCTTAAAGGCGAAGCTAAAGCGTCCTCCAATTTTCGGAGCGCAGCTCTCAGGCGCCGTTGCCGGGTTGAGCGGCGTCGGCGTCGTTGTCGGCGTAACCGCGCGTTGCATTATGGGACATTTCCCATAATGACGTAACACGTGACATTTTCGGGTCATTGTGGCCTTTTAAGGTCGGCCACCACTATGACCCGACTTCCTTATTCGATGAAGGCGTGACGAAAAGATCTTCCGATGCCGCTCTCACCACCTGTGGACAAGAGTAAGCCGGCCCTGAAAAAACTTGAACCAGTCGACGTGGTTTCCAGGACAGGTTTAAATGCAGACTCTGTAGCAAACACGACACGTCAGGAGGTTAGCCGCTCATCATCACACGAATTTGGGGTCATCACGTGAGTACAGGCGCGTGGGAGAGACGCAGGTGCGCTGCAGGATGAATGAACACAACGAAGCGGCTCGAAAACGAAAGCAGTAGAGCGTATTTTTTGTTTCTTAATTGCGTATTTATAAGGCCTCACAAATGCACCTGCGGTCGTGCAATGGCATGATGCTTATGTCGACAATTTTTGCTGCTGCTTTTAGGGTCGCGGCTGGACTCATTCCTGTTTTTAATGTATATTTCTGACGACCGTTGATAGAGCACCGTAAGCGTTTTATAAGTAACGGTGCTGTTTCCGGCGTATGCCTGAACCGATAGATATTGGGGTGCAATAACCTCGCGTGTGCATTTTGTGCATGATATATCCGCGCGCGCAGCTGTCCAAGTAGGCAGCGCGCCCGTGGCCTATCGGTTATCAAGCTCTGTTCCCACGCGAAGGGCCACGGTTCGATTCCAGTCTGCAGGCAGCGGACGTACATTTTTATTATCTCTGTAACTCTCGCATTCTAGTAAAATCGAGAACCCTGCTGCGTGCGTATTCGAGGTCGGATTGTTCTACGCCGAATGTTCCAGAAGCCCGCGGGGCGAGTTAGAGTCGGTCTCGCCCCAGCGGTCGATCGTGCCGTTATGCCGACTTCGACTCGACGCCCGCGACGCCCTGTTGTTATCTTTTGTTTCCTATTCGTTTTGGGCACAAGTTCACCTCATTAAACGTTTTAGTTTCCTCAGTTATTCGTGGTTCGTCACCTCGTCACTTGTGACAATATATCTACTTACCTATATTTAAACACCTGTTACTCAAAATAAATTTTTAAATTAAAATTTTTATCACTGACAACAATAGTACCAGAATGTGCTCCCCCCCCCCCCCACACACACACAGACGCTTATGGTCAAAAGGCCCAACGAGACAAGAGACCCAACAGGTGAAGAAGTTCAATAGTCACCTGACAACCGAGTGAAGAAGTCCAATTTGAGTCCAGTGGTCGAATTTGAGTCAAGAGGTCCAACGCTTCAAGAGGGCCATCGAGTCAAGAGGTTAAATTTGAGTCAAGTGGTCCAACGTGTCAAGAGGTCCAATGGATAAAAAGGTCCAACGTGTCAAGATGTCTAACGCGTCAAAAGGTCCAACGCGTCGAGACGTCTAATCTCGTGGAGGTCCAACGAGTCACTAGGTCCATGGAGAGTCAATAGGAATCAATTTTGGGTGTCTATTCTCGCTTTAAATTCTTTACATATTTCTCAGTTTTTATTTCGTTGTTCATGAATGTTTAAAAAATCGTGAAGCTTGTGGTTTGTCGGGGACGCTCTAGACCGAAATTTGTGAGCATGACTGGACGCTTGCTGGCTGCTTGTGGTTAGTTCCCTCCAGTCGCGACGTCATCACTTGTCATTTCTGACAATGTTTAAAGGGTAAATATTTGCATTGAAATTGACAACATGGAAAAAAATACGTTAAAATTAACCCCTCCTCTTCTTCATAAGCTCTCCTAATTACTTTTAAAGAATTACGTGAACGTACAAAATACTTTCAATAGTTTTTTTTTATCTTCTTAATTTTAGCCTTTACTTTCCTGTATACTCAATATATGTATTCTCGAAAGCTTCCCTGTGTAACCTTGCCCAGTTCTGGGTTCTCGAATGTTCTGTTAAAAATCTCTGCATTTATAATTTTGGAACTTTCCAGCCCCTTTCTTTCTCCCTCTGTAATTATAAGTACCAAACGGGTCTCCTTAAAAAGGCTGTGAAATTCCCTAGCCTGAAAGCATAATTAAAATTCCTTCAACGTGTAACTGGGAAAAACATTTTCTTGGTCCCAGTAAAACAAAATGATTTCTACAATCTGCGCTTCTCATGTGCGTCAACACAAACACGTATTTTTCGTTCGATACTGTTTAGGCGTTAAACTCACAATGGTATTTGGAGAGATATTTCATAAAACTCAAGCGTCTGCTCTCTTTGCTTGACACGCATGGAAGACGGAAAGGGTAACAGCTTACAGGCACTGTCTTCGTAAGTGCATTCTTCACTCTCCCGTGAAAAAGACAACTTCCGATCTCACTCTTATATATAAGCTGGGAAAAATGAGCTTTTAGATTATGATACTTTTATCATATCGGCTGTAGTTTATTCTCTAGTGTTTTGCTGTGAAAAAAAAAACAAAAATCAAGTCAAATTCTTTTACAGTAGACTTGTGTACCCAATGGGAGAATTCGGTTCCAAGTTCGTTCCCGGATTCCCTAGACTATCAGTTCCTCGTTGCTTTGTGCTTGACTGTGTGTCATTTGTAGATTTTCCTTTTTTTCACTGTTTTCTCCTTTCCCACTTTTTCGCTAATAAGTTTGTTCTCTGGCAATAAACTTTTAGCTGTGTTTGAGACTTCTTTTCTTCTTGCTGTCGTTTCGCAGTCGTCACCTAAGTCCAGTAATTCTACCATGGCGGTTCCTTCTGTTCAGCTTGTATATCTTTTTGACTGATAAAAGTAGACTTGTTCAACGCAAACTACTGTACTGACAAGTTTAAAGAAAACCCGTCATGTTCTTTTTCTTTATTCTTGGATTTGCGCTCTCTATATTGAAAGCAGCTTTGCACAGGCTTGGGCTCTAATTGAGTCAATACTGAATTCGAGATAACTATCACGTCGACCTTTGAAAATAAATGTTCACTTCACAGCACAGTGTTGAAGAAGTTTTGGCTCAAAATATTCGCATGTCCTCATAACTTCGCGAATTCTTCAATAAAAAAAAAAAATAGGGTTCGCGAACCTTGGAGCTTTTAGAGTATAGGAAGTTTTGAAAATGCGAGCTCGCTTGAGTAAAATAAAGAAAAAAAAAGGTGGAGGGGATAGTTTTATTTTTTATAGACTTAATCCCTGCTGAGCGTTTCTTCCGTGAAATCATCAGAAATCAATCTTTGCTATTGTGGGTCTGGTACGACGGAGGAAGTGGTGGAATGGATGGTAAATAAATTTGGCTCGCATATTAGCTACGTCGTATTGTCAGAATAAACTTTACAGTGCCCCTAAAAATATTTTCTTTTTTACCCTTGGTGTTTACAAAAAAATACTTTCTAAGCACTGTAGAAGATCGTGGCTTGCATAAAATCACTCATTACGTGAGGGAACGGGCGGTTGCTGCACAGTCTTAATTCACGAGTTCGTGCCGGTATCTTTCGCTTCGGGGTATGATATATATATATATATATATATATATATATATATATATATATATATATATATATTGTTACAGGCTCACTGGAGTCAACTTCAGTTCCGGCTGGCGGAATGCCACTTAACGTTCACAAGGGCACCATTCTACTCCTCGTCTTCTTCTTCGTCTGCCTCTAACAATCTCCCCATCCCCCTTAAAAGAGTTATCACAGTACAAAAAGCAAGTCATCGGCCCTTTGGTTCCCACAGTTCAGTGACCCGGAGAAGAAGGAAGAACACTTGTGCGTGGGATGTACATTTTCAGGTGATGCACATGCGCTGAAAATGTCTTTGTCTTCCGTGAAGTTCCCCAATCTCGAACTTCATAGGTTAGTGGTCCAATTTTTTAGTGACTTCACAGGGACCCCTATACCTAGGAAGAAGCTTCTGTGCTCGACCTTTCTTTCGCTGTTCCCTCCGAACCAGGACCAAGTCACCCGGAGATAGACATGGTGTCGAGCCAGGAGCGCTGTATCGAGATGCCGCACGCTGTTGGGAATGTAATATAGCCATTCTTGCTCGTTCTCGAGCGTCATCCAGGCGGTGCTGAAAGTTATTGTCAGCAAAATCATCTCCCCTATTCCGCCACGTTACAGATGATGAGCATTCTTGAGGAAGCACCGCCGTTCTACCATGAACAAGTTGAAATGGTGTATAAGTGGTGCTTGACTGCTTTACGGTATTCATCGCGAACGCGGCATAAGGAACAAAAGTGTCCCAATCAGTGTGCTTGACATTTACGTACGAATAAAGAATTCCAGCAATTGCTCTGTTAGCTCGCTCAACCAACCCGTTCGTCTGTGGTCGGTAGGGAGCTGCTTTAGCATGAGTTATGCCTTGAGATGCTAGCTCTTCTGAAAACACGGCAGAGGTAAAAGCTGTACCTCGATCAGTTATGATCATCCGTGGCACTCCGTGTCGCAAGAGAAGCTGGGTTCTAAGGAACCGCACCACTTCTTCGGTTGAGGTACTGGCCACGGGGCATAACTCTACCCATTTGGTGAGGTGATCTACCGCCACTAGAATGAAGCGGTTGCCGTCTGATGTACGTGGAAAAGGCCCGAGATGGTCGATTCCCCACACTTCGAATGGAGCCTCAGGTGGTGGTATGGGGTGAAGTTCACATGGCTTGCTTGTATTTGGTGACTTGCGTTGCTGACATTGTGAGCAAGAGGCTACGTAGCTTGCCACGTCCTTTCGAAGCCCGGACCACCAGTACCTTTCTAATATCTTCTGGAAAGTTTTGTCACGGCCTAGATGCCCCGCCGTAGGGTCGTCGTGACAGAGATGCAGTACCGCTCCGCGCAGTGAAGATGGGACAACTGGCACCCAATGTTTAGTGCTGGAGCTGCGATGGCAAAGTAACCCGGCACGAATCTGGTACGCTTTACGTAGGCGATTAGTCGTGGGTGGTACGTCAGTCGTTTGAAGTCGAGACATGATGTCCTGGATTTCACAATCTTGTTCCTGGCCTGCGTTCAAATTAAATGTAGACGCACAAAAGCAAGCATCGTGGTCAGGAGAATCCGATATGCTGTTCATCGGATGACGAGATAGAAAGTCTGCATCTTGGTGTTCTTTGCCACTCCGATGAACAATTGTGAAGTTATGTTCTTGAAGTAAAATCGACCAACGAGCCAGTTTGGCTGTCAGATCTTTCTTGCTTTGGAGCCATGTCAAGGCTGAGTTATCGGTCACAACTGTGAAGTGTCGTCCGTAGAGATATGGCCGGAAGTGTTGCACTGACCAGACTAGTGCAAGACACTCAAGTTCTGAAGAATGATACCGCTGTTCTGCGTCCGTCAGACGGCGACTTGCGTATGAAACAACACGTTGCGTGTCGTCGTCATCTTGTTGCAACAAAACAGCACCGAGTCCCTCTCCACTGGCATCTGTGTGAAGATAGGTCGCCTTAGCAGGGTCAAAGTGGGCGAGAACTGGGGCACTCAACAAGGCACTCTTCAGGTCTTCAAAGGAAGCTTGTTCCTCAGCTGTCCATCGCCAGGGTACATTCTTGCGGAGCAGGCGGGTTATTGGAGCCGCACGGCGCGCGTAGTCAGAAATGAATCGGCGAAAATATGATGCGAATCCCTGGAAACTTTTTACTTCCTTTAAGGATGTTGGAACAGGATACTCTGCGAAGGCTTGAAGCTTGACAGGATCTGGTGTAATCCCTCTTTTCGATACAACGTGTCCAAGGTAGGTAACTTGTTTATACCCAAAGTAGCACTTTTCCGGTTTCAGACGCAGATTGGCAGAGGAGAGCGCATCTAATACTGATGTAAGTCTTTGGAGGTGTTCATCGAATGTGCTCCCATACACAATTACGTCATCTAGGTATACGAGTGCCATTGTCCACTTCAGGTGGCCTAGCACCCTGTCCATTAGTCTCTGAAATGTTGCAGGTGCATTACACAGCCCAAAAGGCATTCTTGTAAACTGGTAGAGTCCATCCGGTGTCACAAACGCAGATTTTTCTGCATCCTTGGGGTCCAGCGCAACCTGCCAGTATCCTGACAGGAGATCCAAGGTGGTGAAATACTCTGATCCCTGTAGTCGATCCAGGGCATCATCCAAGCGAGGTAGGGGGTACACATCCTGTTTCGTAAGGCTGTTGATTTTTCTATAGTCAACACAAAACCGGACAGCACCATCTTTTTTCGGACGAGCACCACTGGAGAGGACCATGGGCTTGATGAAGGAACGACCACCCCTTGTTGAATCATGTCCTTAACTTGCGTTTGAATAACACTCCGTTCGGATGGAGCAAACCTACGCTGTGACTGGTGAATAGGTCGACTGTCGCCAGTGTCGATAGAATGCTCGACTAAAGACGTGCAGCCGAGTTCATTTGGAGAAAGTGCGATGCAGCTACGATGACGTTGAAGGAGCTGTCGAAGCGCTGTCATCTGTTCAGCGTCAAGGTCAGGATTAACATTAAATTTTTCCCATGGAAGACTGGGTATGTCTGCCTGTGAGTTGAATTCAAGTGCGACTGTATTCACCTGCACTTCAGGGCAGGAGGGCTGGGCGGTTCCGACTTGTTCCCCAGGTCTTAGCGTGATGTCGTTCAATCCAATATTTACAGCCAAGATGACGAAGTTTCCCCTCAGAGAAGATACCAAAGTGTGGGGGAGACAAACTCGTGTCCAGGTTTAGCTTGAAGGAGAGGTTCGTAAATGACGTCGCCGCTGAAGCTCTGGTCGGGCGTATTCACCGGAACCCATGCAGCAGAGCTCGGGGGTATGGTGACCGTTTTGCACACGTAGACGTTGCTCGTCACAGGTGTGATACTTGCTGCGCCGGTTCCAAGTAAAGCTCGAAGCACTTTCTGGACGCGGTTTAGCGAATCTCTCAGAAGTGCAGTTGTGCCATTCCATACGTTGAGGATAACTCGAGCGGCACCAAGATGTAGCTTGTGCCTTGACAAGACCTCACTGAGATCAATTGTCGATGTTGCGATTCTGTTGTCTCTTGAATCCGGAAACTCATTATTAAGAAAGTTATTCTTACGGCACCACTCGTAGCCAAGCACCACCGGGCAAACAGAGTTCTCGAGCACCACGAACTCCACTGGTGATGTACTCTCAACTGTTTTCACTTGCAAAGTGAGAATACCCAGGGCGTGAATTGCAGTACCGTTCACAGTGAACAATCCAAGTGACGTCGGACGAAGACGTGCGTCTGCTGGAACCAGGGATGATGCCAGAACGTTCACTGCTGCTCCAGTGTCAAGAAGAGCATCTTGATATCCAATACATTCGATCCAAACAGTAAATTTTGGAACCGACGATTGGTTGCTTGCCACTGATGTCAGAGGAAGTTTTAGGGGAGTTACTGAAGAAAGCACCGTGCTCGTTCTACCGTTAACCTTGGAAGCTTGATCAGTGGTCTCATATCGGGTTAGTTGTTGTGAAGGATTGTATTTCCTTCTACCATGCCGCCTTTTTGGCGCCGGAGATAAGGCGGAAAGTGGTGATGATGGTTCTTGTAGATGCCTAGCCCTCTGCACAAACTCTGTGGCCCTTTGAGCAGTTGCCGCTTTTAGCGCTTGATCCAGGGCATCTTTCACGTTTGTAGGTCGTGAAAGACGTACAAATACTTGAACCTCTGGATCAGCTATTGCGTCTACAAAAGCGGAGGTGCCAATCTTATCCTTTGCGTCTGTTGGGGCTTCAGGATGTGCCTTGACAATCAAGCGCTGGATGTCCGCTGCCAGCTCCTGAAGAGTTTCGTGAGAGCGCTGACGCCGTAAACTTAACTCCGAGCTGTGCACTTGTTGGAGATGTCTATCTCCAAAACGTCGCTCCAGTGCTTCACGTAAGGCCGGGAATGATAGGTGAATACCATCGAATTGGTACAGCACGTCTAGAGCTGGTCCTTGCAACTGGGAGACGAGCGCGTGAACTTTGTCGTCTTCCGTCCAGCCGTTGGCTTGTGCAATAATTTCAGCCTGGTACAGATAAAGGTGAACTGGTACGCTGCCGTCGAAGGGTTTTAACTTCAGTGACGAAGCGTGACGACAACGGGCTCCTCGCCAGGCGATTGGTTCAAACGATAGACGCGCTCTTGGTTTCGATTTCGTTGGTGAGATGTGATGAAAAAAGTTCATTTGAACGTTGGATAATCTTTTAAAGTTGTAGTTGGGAATTAATAAGTTTCATACCGCGTATAAAAGCATAATCTGAAGCGATCCCTCCGTTTGTCACTGGTTGAACGCATCCGCACTGCTACCTCGGGCGCGAAACAAGCATTCAGCAACCATGGACAACAACACACACACACAAAAAAGAGGTACGAGCGCCAAGGGGGGGGGGGGTGGGTCGGCGTCGGCGGCGGACTTTTGGTTTTGGTTTCGTGTGTCGTCTCGTGTTCGCTTTGCGAACTGGCGTCTCATCAATCATGCCGCGTTTATGTGCAGTAGTAGGCTGCGCGAAAGGTCGGCTAAAGACGTGTGATCGATCGGGCGAAGTTAGTTTGCATAAACTGCCGACCGATGCAGCAATGCGCAGCATTTGGTTGCGCGCCGTCGTCTTGCGTAGAGCTGTGGACAGCGGTGTCAGGATTTGTTCGCTGCATTTCCGACCAGAAGACTTTGAGCAGCACCTTCACGTCAGCCGGAGTCTGGGTAAAAGCATGAAGTTCCCTCGTCTGAGGAAAGACGCTATTCCCTCACTTTCCTTGCGCAAGGAGCCCACACCACAGCGGCAACGAAGCACGGTAAGCTCTATATACTGTAAACGACTTAATTTTCGCGAGGACACAAGTTTCGCGAATCGTCTGCAATTCTCAAAAAATAGATCCCGCGAATAATTCCGGTAAAATATAAACACATTGGAATATCTTTATTAAAATCCCACCGCGTCGCAAAGCTTCAAAGCTGACAGCTTTGACCGAAATAGCGAAATAATGAGCATGCGAAATATAAGGCGGTTACAGCAGTTGCGTCACTAGGCTCAGTGGCACCCGAAGCAATAGCCCGCCACCCACGAGCGCTGCACCGCTGCACCCGGGTCGCTGCCCCCTCCCCCACCCCCACCCACTTGTGACGCCACTGGGTTACAGTATTGATGCGGCGAATGTCATCAGCACTTGCATCAGCCTCATTTGGTTGGTGGATGGTTGTATACCGCAGTCATAGTTTTTGTGCTACGTGTGTAGTGCACCATCCCGCGCTGTGTCAAAAAATGAATGTGGCACGCAACCTTTAGATAATCAAATTTGGCGCCTACTATGAACAGCGAAAGTTTATAGGACGCGGGAATGAAGTAGACGATTTATTCGCTGCACTACTTTGCAGTCTGGATGTGCTCCATGACTGTTAAATTGTCCTTGAGGGGTGAAGATTCACTGACACTCTTGAAATGCATGCTAGCTGCAAGTTAGAGCAGCAAATAAGTTGTCTAGTTTATTCCCGTGTCCTGTGGACTTTTCCTCGCATAATCGATTGCTTTGCTCATCGCTCAATTGATTGTTTCATTTCGAAACCGTTTTTGTGTGTGTCAAGCTGATTTGATGCGTTTCAGAAGGGCACAGTTTATATTTCACCATAATTTAGTCATTCATATTATTTTTGTCTTGTGCTACAGTGACGTCACATTTGTGTTGTCAATTGACTGCCCTCCAGGTCACAAGTAATGGAAGCTGCATGGGCCGAACCACAGCCGTCCACCAAAGCAGTCCAACCATGGTTAGTGACTACATATTCCAGGCATTCATAATTCCGGCCCCCGAGTTTGACGAATAGAAAATGCAATGCAACCACCCAGGCCAGTTGCGTCAGGTGGAGGAGCCCAGTACTTCACCTCGTAACATTATTGTAACTTTCGTCTTGCGTTAGCATGGCATGACATTTGTGCTGTAAATTGACTGGCCCTCCAGGTCGCAAGTAATGGAAGCTGCATGGGCCCAACCACAGCCATCCACCAAAGCAGCACGACCACGGTTAGTGATACATATTCCAGGCATTCCGGATTCCAACCCCAGAGTTTGACGAACAGAAAAAGCAATGCACCCACCCTGGCCAGTTGCGTTGGGTGCAGCCCAGGACTTCACCTCGTAACATTATTGTAACTTCCGTCTTGCATTAGCATGACATGACATTTGTGCTGTAAATTGACTGTCCTCCAGGTCACAAGTAATGGAAGCTGCATGGACCCAACCACTGCCATCGACCATAGCAGCACAACCATGGTTAGTGATACATACAATGAAACCCGTTCAGAACGAACCCACGTACAGCGAATTATTGTTGATATTGAACTCATGAAAAATTTTAATAAAAATGCATGTAAAAGTACTTTTTACAACGAACAACATACTGGCTATATCGAACTTTTTTTCCCCTGAAAGGCTTCTAGAAACGCATAAACAATCGTCTTCTAGCCTGTCCCTTCCCCCCCAAAAAAAAGTAGAAAAGAAAGAAAATTCCAAAAGCTCAAGTTGCGAACCAAATTGAGCGAAGAGAAGCGATACGGAAGGAGAGAAAGCTAAAAATACACTTTGCACGCGTGCGTCGAGAAAAAAAAAAAACTTTTCATTCCAAAGCGTTTGTTTACGAAGAGAAGCGATTCAAAAGGGGAGGTAAGCTAAAGGAACAAACTGTACGCACGCAAAAAAAGAAAGAAAAAAGATTTTCCGCGTTTTTACAAGGCGTAAGTGAATAAATGAGAAAGAAAGAGAAGCTCTCGCCTTACAACGAACGCATCGTGGAAGTTCATTGTAAATGTTTTTTGCTATATCGAACTACATGCTATATTGAACTGAACGTAGCGTTTTCTGCTGTTCGTTATAAACGGGTTTGTCTGTATTCCAGGCATTCCCGAGTCCGACCCCAGAGTTTGACGAATAGAAATGCAATGCAACCACCCTGGCCAGTTGCGTCGGGTGGAGGAGCCCAGTACTTCACCTCGTAACATTACTGTAACTTTCATCTTACGTTGGCATGACACGACATTTCTGCTGTAAATTGACTGCCCTCCAGGACACAAGCAATGGAAGCTGCACGAGCCAGAGCAAAGCCATCCACCAAAGCAGCACAACCATGGTTAGTGATACATATTCTAAGCATTCATAACTCCAGCCCCCGAGTTTGACGAACAGAAAATGCAATGCAACCACCCAGGCCAGTTGCGTCGGGTGGAGGAGCCCAATACTTCACCTCGTAACATTATTGTAACTTTCATCTTACGTTATCATGACATGACATTTGTGCTGTAAATTGACTGCCCTCCAGGACACAAGCAATGGAAGCTGCACGAGCAAAAGCACAGCCATCCACCAAAGCAGCACAGCCATGGTTAGTGATACATATTCCAGGAATTCCAGATTCCTACCCCAGAGTTTGACGAACAGAAAATGCAATGCATCCACCCTGACCAGTTGCGTCGGGTGGAGCCCAGGACTTCACCTTGTAACATTATTGCAACTTTCGTCTTGTGTTATCGTGACATGACATTTGTGCTGTAATTTGACTGCCCTCCAGGACACAAGCAATGGAAGCTGCACGAGCCAGAGCAAAGCCATCCACCAAAGCAGCACAACCATGGTTAGTGATACATATTCTAAGCATTCATAACTCCAGCCCCAGAGTTTGACGAACAGAAAAAGCAGTGCAACCACCCTGGCCAGTTGCGTCGGGTGGAGGAGCCCAGTACTTCACCTCGTAACATTATTGTAACTTTCATCTTACGTTGGCATGACATGACATTTGTGCTGTAAATTGACTGCCCTTCAGGACACAAGCAATGGAAGCTGCACCAGCCAAAGCACACCCATTCACCAAAGCAGCACAACCATGGTTAGTGATACATATTCTAGGCATTCAGGATTCCGGTCCCAGAGTTTGACGGACAGAAAATGCTGCAATGCATTCGCCATGACCAGTTGCGTCGGGTGGAGCCCAGGACTTCACCTTGTAACATTATTGTAACTTTCGTCTTACGTTAGCGTGACATGACATTTGTGTTGTAATTACTTCTTTCTTGGCAGTTTGCTATGCACATATATAAACATATGTATATCTGTACACTACACTAAGGTAGTGCTGGTTGTGGAGTTCTTGCATTGTGCCTCCAACATGCCATCCCAATTGCAGTGTGTCAAAGATGAGCACTGAGCAGTAATGGTATACAAGGGTTCAAATTCATACATGGTTTTTCCAATAGCAAACATCCACGGTCACTAATAGCCACCATTTCCTCATTGAACATTTTCAGAAATCGCTTAGAACTTTAAAATCAGACAACGGTAGGAAATTCAAATCACATGGAAATTAAGTAGTCACGGCTTGGTCACTGAGGTCGTCTGCATTGCATGTAGCAAATTTTTAAAAAAACTTTGAATGGAACAAGGGAAAGATGCTGTATGTGCCTTGTTTGGTTCTCAAGGAAATTATGTTGCTTCTGGTGATAGAAAGAAATTCATGGAACACTGCACGAAGTCCAGTGAAACGAAAAGATTTTGTGAATCGAAACGTGAAGTCAGTGGTGTTGCAGATTTACAACCTACAAAATGCCAAAGAAAGATTTTGCAAATAGTTTGGCAAATCATCTGATTACTGCTGATTTCTTTTATAGATGCCACCGAAGGTGACAAGGACTCTGGCCATACAAGTTCGAACCAAGTGTCGCTCAGTTTCTACACAGACGCGTCCTCAAACTCGGTCGGCATGTATGTGTACTTTTCATTGTGAATTGACAGTGTTTATATGTATTCCAGCAATAAAGAGCTGAAATGCACAACATCTTTTTCAGACGTCCAAGTGAACACGGCTATACGACAGTCCCTTGCGGTGCAAACGGACATATCTGCCACAGGCGACGCTTGGGATCTTTTAGACAGGCTACATGGAACCTCATCCCCCATCTCTGAACAAGTGCCACTGCCATCAGAGTTTCTGGACTCCATACATGTCGAACGTGAAGGTGGGAATGATGATGCTAACGAACCTGAAAATTACAGGCCAATATCAGTTCTTAATGGTATAAACACAAATGGCATAAACACGATATTAGGCCAATCACAACAGGGATTCCGCAGGGATCATTGCTGGGTCCTGTCCTTTTTTCATTATATGTCAATGATATCTCACAGTTACGCAGATGATACAGCAATTTACTACAGAAATAATTCGTTGGATAACATTATTAATAGTGTAATCAATGAAGAACTGATTATTGTCCAGGACTGGTGCAGCTATAACAAGTTGACGCTGAATATAAAAAAAACTAAGTATGTTATATTCCACCCAGAACAAAGAACGAATAAACCAGGCACGTATCAGGGGGCGGCCCATGGGGCCCGGGCCCCCCCCCCCGAAATCTTCAATTTTGCTGGGACCTCCTCTCCCCCTCCCCCTCATACAACATTTTGTCATGGGCGGGCCCCCCCCCCCCGAAACAAAATTCTGGCTACGTGCCTGGAATAAACTATGCTAAATGCAAAATTTATATTGCCAACTCTCTTATAGAACAAGTATATACATTCAAATATCTGGGAGTAATCTTCGACTTACACTTACATTAGGAACATCATGTCGCCTATATTTGTCAAAAACTGTCCTATGCTTGCTACATTCTGCTGAAGGCTCGACATTGCTTCGACTCTTCAACCTTAAAATTATTTACTTCTCGATATTCCACTGCCATTTAACATACTGTACAGAAACATGGGGTACAACCTATGACATGTATCTCACGCCCATTATTGGTTTACAAAAAAGGGCAATTTGAATTATAACCGACACACAATACACAGGCATCGAGCATTTTATTTGATCACCTCAGCATTCTTCCACTTCATAAACTAGCAAAGTATAAAATTTCCACGCTGTTTCACGAAATAGTGACCACGAACCACCCATTTCTTATAACTATAGTTCTTAAAGGTTTCCGTCAAACTAGAGCAAATTTGTCTGGACACTTTAATCTTTCACAATGCCACAACATTTACGGGGAAAGGCTAATTCAATTATGTAGGACAAAAATCTGGAATGCCCTATTGAACGAACGACCTTCGAAATTCGCATACTTTTAACAATGCACTGAAGCGCTATCTCCTCTTGTCTACCTAGATCATCTTTCATTCTCATCATCGTTTCTTTGGTATTGGTAACCGAGATTAGCTTCTATCATTGTAGTAACAAGATTAAGAGTACTTTTGTTGCTTTCTAATGACATATGCCTGTCGCTCTGTGCTCTTGTGATATTTCGTTAATGAGCCTGAACTAGCCTAGCGGCTATGGGTTCATGTGCTTTTTCCAATACTTTGTATACTTTTTTCGGTCAATAAAATTGAATTGAATTGAATTGAACCTCCCAAAGGTCCAGTGCCACTTGCCAGCTCGGAGCCTGCAGGCTTGTGTGAAAAAGACGACACATTTGGTGACTGTGGTGACTGCCCAGCTTCCCCAACCAGCCCACCTAGTTCGGAGCCACCAAGCATGTGTCAAAATGATGACCCCACCTATGATCCGACCTACGACTCAACCCATGAACCGTCGTACGACAACAGTTTTGAGATGTGAGTATACACCAACTCATGTTTATAAACAAACCGGAGTGCCCCTAGTGGATGCCACCGGCGTTGCGCATGCTCGATGGGTGTGGGCAAAAAGCAAGCTCACCGTCGCCCAAAATCAAGCCATTGTAATGCGATGTTGTCGGCGTCAATGTGAGTCCCCCTGCCCTTTTTCGCATTCAAGTCATTGATTCTACGTCTTCCTGGAAATGTCTGACTACTTGAGCAACCTCAGCGAAATTAACGAGGCTCGTTACATTGCAGAACTTCGCGCGAATAATGTGACATGCGGTGATTCATTCCACATAGATGCCGTAGAATGTACGCTAAAGCCTGATTCGCATTGGGAGATTTCGCTTGCAATTTTCAGTAGCGACGTTGCTCGGGCTGCAAAAGCGTGAACCGTAGCTAAAATGGTCGACGTCGATACTGAAAATCGCAAGCAGAATCGGACGAAGTGAATCAGGCCTAACAAGTTGATGATGGCCACTGGCTACAATGATCAACATCTCCTTGTATCTACAGTTTACATCAAGCCTGCTTACCAACCTTCAAACTTAAGTCTTTTGAGGCCTGCACTTACTTCTTATCGCAAGTACCGAGCCAACATTTGGTCTACGGGCCGGTGTCGTCTAAAAGAGCAGACGACAAGCAGTAGCGTTTGAAAGAGCAGACGACAGTTCGAACGATCAAGCGGCCGTTTGAACTTGAAGACGCACTGAATGTAGTCCGCAGGTGGTCCGTACAACTTGACGGTTTTTATTTATTTATTTATTTAAATACCCTAAGAACCCTGAGTCAGGGTATTACATAAGGGAGTGGGTTAAAAAAATAGCGAGGTTAACATTTGGCGGAACGAATCGATGTCTTGAGCAGAGACGATGGCTTCGGGCAGGCCGTTCCAGTCCACAGATGTCGCCGGGAAAAAAGATTTAAGGAATGCTGTATTTCGATTGAAAAAAAAAAAGGCCAACTTTTGCAATGCGCCACTACCGTGCTGTGACGTAACATAGTTGAGTTTGTGTATACAGGCTTCAGCAAAAGGTGAGCGGCGTTTTCCAACTTCCTGTTCCTTGGAAATTTTGTTTCACCGTTGACAAACGACGACAATGAGCTGCAAGCCTGTGCAAGCATGGTTCTGAAACCTCCAGATTGCAGTTTTCAGAACTTTGCTTAGATAGGCTTGCAGATCGTCGTCATTTGTCAACAGCAAAACAAAACTTTTTAAGAAACTGGAAGTTGCCAAATGCTGCTCACCTATTGATTGCTTGTTAATTTGAAAAGGATTTGTAGTGACTAACGAAATAGAAATGACTAAACGGCTTGTTTGTTGGCCCCACCTGGTGAGCATGCTGCATTAGTGGTTTTCGACTTGTGCGTCATTACAGCACATGCACCACGGTATGTTAGAAAGCATGTTTAAACTGAAAACTGGGCAACCTAAAGACAGCCTGTTGTACCTAACCTTTTTAGGGTTGTGGTCGTTCTTTTAAATTTGTTTTGCTTACTTTGCAGGGATGACGAAGAAACCGAACAAGGGCATCCTCGGGGTGAAAACAAGTACATTGTGTATGAAAGTTGCCTCCTAGAGTGCTTCAGGCTGTGCGTGACATGCTATGCACCGTCCAAGCCATCCCTCCATCTGAGTGGAAGCTGCCTCACTGTGACAACCCTTTGCCCTAAGAAACACTCGCACACCTGGTCCAGCCAACCATACGTGGGACGGAAACCGGTTGGAAATGTCGATATCGCATCTGTCCTGCTGTTTTCCGGCTCCAGCCCTGCACCAGCTCTCAGAATGATGCGCCTAATGAATATTAGGGTCATCTCGGAACGAAGATTCCACGATTATCAACAAGCTTACCTCCTCCCTGCTGTGCAAACGGTTCGTAGATCTCTCGTCTGATTCAAGCATAGTGCAACTTACTCTGCAGCAACACTTTCTGCAGTGTGCCGGCATAATGCTATGGCAGCATACCCTACTATAAGTGATAGGACGTGTTCTTTCATGCAAGCCGCATTGGGCACTTACTTTTGCTGACTCTTGTCCTTCTCCCAGATGCAGAGATCAGTGGCTTGTATCAGATTTATGCTTTTTATCAGACAAAACTGCTGATGCACTTTTGTGTAGTATCATTATCATACAGCTTCTTTTAACTGCACTGTTACAGCTGCCACAGCCTTTTTTAAATATTTCCAGGTTTGGGATAGGCAACGAGACGAGGATTTGACAGCCCTTGTGGGAGAGCCCGTGGATCTGTCAGGAGATGGACGATGCGATTCTCCGGGACACAGCGCAAAATACATGACATACAGCTTCTACTCTCATCGATTGGGCAAGATTGTCCACACTGAACTGGTTCAAGTCAAGGAAGTAAGAACCCTCACAATAGAAAAAACAATTGGCTCAAAAAACACAGGAACAAGACAAAAATAGATACAAAGTGTGCAATATTTTTGACCCCTTCCATAAAGAACTTTCTTCTTTTTAGTGTCCAGAAGTAAGTGCAAGCAGCAACATGGAAAAGGAGGGCTGCGTACGAGGGATTGCTTTCCTAAAATCAAAGAACATCCTGATCCGCTCATTCACAACGGACAGGCACTCGAGTATAAAGGCCTACATGAGAATACACCAGCCCACAATCCTGCATCTCTTTGACGTGTGGCACGCTGTGAAAGGTGAATGCGAACATTGTCTTTCAATATAACGAAGACCAACCTGCAGCTCTGTCTTTTGTGTGTTCTATTTCCTACCCTAGAACCTTCTGGTATATTGCTGTTGTGCTTATTATAAATTGTTTAAAAGCAATCTCCACTACCAACTCTTCTATTTGGTCTCTCCAAGTGAGCAGACGAAGAATGAAATACCTGCACACCTCATAAAAAACTTTTACAGAGAACTGAATAAAACTGGCCATTCCACAGCCTCCGACGACAATTATCCTGCGACTAGCTAGACAGCGAGGCTAAATCTTCCCTATTCCCCTCAATGCATGCGACTATTGCTGTAGCAATTCTCTCTGGGAATTCTCTCTGGGTAGAGCTTGCTTGTACTGCATGCAAAGTAGGGCATTCGGAAGCGGGGCATTAACATCAAGCAAACATTTTTGTCCTGGAACTTATATTGCTGCAGGGATCAGGAAGAAGTTGGCTGCAGGCAGCAAATGTGCAGGTTGCAAGGACCTAGCACCCTGGGTGAGCACCGTGTGCAACCACTTGTGGTGGTGCGCAAGTGCTAGCGGTGGCAATGGTGAATTGCTTGCCGCAGCATGGTCGAGTGTCACAAACCACGTCTGCAATATCCACACGGGCCATAGTCTGCTCTACCCACGGTGCCTACACAAGGATGCTGGAGACAAACAGTGGATTGTGCCTGGTTTGTACCATCCTATTATGCTAGATTTACATCGTAAGAGGTAAAAAATATTATATACAAGATGCCGACTAGTGTGGAATCAAACTGCTAATTATTTTACATGGGGAACATCGAAAATAAACTTCACAGATACGCAAAGTGTCTATTGCTTGGATTGCTGCTGTTGTGATGAGACGCAGCCTGATAAGACCATATGATTACTGTTGACTCAAGCATGCAGTAGCACTTGCGCCTTGCTGCTGACTTAAAGTTTCTCTGTGCCGTAGTCGAGCTTCACAGCTTTTCACTTTCAGCTCGGAGAAGCGGCTGATATGGGGAGCATCTGGGTTGGCTCCATGGACTTGGGAAATTTTACTCTTGCACAAATCTACATTGTTTGGTTACGATTATAGGCCGAACACTAATTTTAAAGGAAAGTTTCTAAAGAAAGATGAGTCAACAGATATTTGTAAAATTAGCTCTGCAGAGCCATGGACGTCTATGTGAATCTAATCGATAGCCCCCCAAAAACCGATTAAAACTGTTACGTTTTTGAGGATCGTACACTTTTTTTAATGTGGTTTGCCAAAAAAATGTTTCAGTGCACTCTACTCTACACTGTATTACTGAATGCTCCAATTTCCCCAGGTTCACCCGCCCACACGAAACTGAAGGCCATTGCAAATGCGCCTTTGTTTGCAAAAGACGTGAAGCAGCTGTCTCCTAATGCACAAACATATGGATTAGAATCATTCCACAACGTACTGAATGGATTTGCACCCAAATCGACGGCATTCTCGTATGAAGGCATGGCTGCACGGTAAGGAAGCTAGGTGTAAGGAGGGGACTATAACAAACCAAAACAACAGCACTCTCAGTTGAAGTATTTTTGTGACCAGAAAAAACTCTTAGACATAGTCGCAAAAAGATATTCTTATACCCTAGTTACATGGCCGCTTTGAACTGTCGTTGAGTTCAATCACAGTTATCGGCCCCAACTGTGATTGAACTAAACTGAACTGAGATGGTGCAACACGGCCCTCTAGAACCCAGTTGAAGCTAAAACGAAACTAGTTCTTGTGCCACGTGATCAGTCTAATTGTTGAAGTAATTTACTCGGAGACACACCTTTTATTTATTATAAGCATATTGTACATTATGTTCGATACCTTGTTGCTTATTAGCGGTGTTTACACGAGTACCAAAGCACATTCAGGGCTAGGTTTAGCATATTTTAAGCTAGGTGGTACAAGCTATCGCCCGCTACGAATGGGTGCACCCATCACTATTTGTCCACTTATACAGCTGGTCCCTCCGCCATCTTCGCTCGTTCGGTGGCTTGCCGGCTTGTCGGGATCGTTTTAGCGGCAGTTCTGACGCCTAAACCTATTCCTTCCCGGAAATTTTGCTGCTAAGATTCTTTCTAGACGCCTCCCCCTGCATTCCGAAACAATAAGTGCCTCGCAAACTATGGTTGCCGGCAGCGGTCCCGCAGACAGG
>JAZHYW010031651.1:0-42709 GCA_037355805.1 Ixodes ricinus
TTTATAAAGAAACAGATACTAATACTCAAAAAATCATTAAATATGAAGGAGTTCGGCATATCGTAAACTTCATAATAAATTTTTAGCGGAACCAAGTTAACAAAAATTTTCCATAGGGGAACATGCTGAATGACCCATTCGCTTTTATGCCGACTCGGGCACGGGAAGTAAGTCCAGAAATATATAAGACATCGCTATCATTACCATTCATAAGAGTATATTAAGAATGCAAAGAACACAAAGCGAAGAGGTACGAATTCGGCGAGTTTACGGCTATTATAAAACGTACGAATTGGCACAGCCTGAAACACACTGTGGGCGAGCCAATACCAAACACTGACAAGTCTATTTGGTACCTGATAAGATTCAACGTCCCTAAACATTCCTCGAAATACATTTGATTAGAAAGAAAGTATGGCTTAATAAAACGGCTAAATATTTATAGACAGTGGATGCAAAGTGATACATTTTTTTCTAACATCTATAGCATCTGTACACTATTTTCTATAGACATTCTGTAAAAAATAAATAAATACTTTTGTAAAACAGCCGTGATACTCATTTGCTGGAAATAAGAGAGACACATGTCTCGAGTGCAAGCTGCACCACTCATTTAATAAGCACATTCTGTTTCTGATTTGGCAACCACCTCGGTTAATACACTATTAACAGTTAAACTTGTCTAGTTGCTTTACAGCAACTGAAGAGTGTAACCAAACTTTGTCCAAGTTCCGGCTAAGAAATTGAACATGCCAACACCAGCGTATTCTGCAAAACACTTATCAAAACAGTTGTGGCACTCTGAGCAATGCTAAAACTACGCAGATCTGAAAGTGTTTGATACAAGACAGTACACACTCCTCAAGCATGCGCAACAGTCTCCATTACGGCAAAGAAGCAATTTTCTAGTTGCTGAATGAAATTAAAGACAGCCTGGGATGGGTACTACACTCTAAGAAATAGGGGTGTACACGGGTACTCTCCTTGCCCCATATGTAACTCCCCAAAACTACATTTCGTCGTTCTGTCCACTGACGTCGAGCTGGCGATGCCAACTTTTACAAGCGGCTTGATAGCTGTGGGATATAACCAGACTTGTGCCCTTCTCAAATACTCTACTCAAGATACTGTATTTCAAATACTTTTTGAGGTATCTTGATATTTTGCAAATACTTTTGCTTGAGAGTATTTGATACTATATCTTAATTACATTTCTGAGTATCTTGTACTCATTATCTCAAATACATTTTTTACATTCTGCCATTTTCCGAGTTTTTCGGTATGACGTGGGGTGGGCGTGGCACGAGCAAACGTGAATATTCTTTCGAGCAACAAAATCCTGTTGTTAGCTTCATAAGTTACGGTGACTTTGATTGCGCTCGTGAAAACATCGCTTTTCTTTTTTGCCAATTTTCATTCCTATTTCATATTTCAGCCCAAAGCTCGTACAATGAAGCTTTTACCCTCGCCTTCCCAAAAGCGCCTTTTGTTTCCTTGAGTGTCCCCCAAAAATCCTCAAACAAAAGGGGTGGTTTACGGGAAGTAAAGATGGCCACACTGAGGCTCAACGCAGACCGGGAAACGGCCTACGACAACAATGCAGACTTGAGTTTCAAAAAATAACGAAAAGAAGAAAATAAAAGTGGACACAAAATTAGGACTTTTTTTTGCTTGTATATTTTACAACGCTAGTGGAAAACGTCGAGGGTTTTCTCTTTTTTCCCTTTTCTTTGTGTCATCAGTCCGGCACTTATTGCTCTTGCGAACACTGTCTGTCAAAGATCATTGTTAAGCAGAGAACAGGACAGGAAATTAACTATGAAATGGATGACCACTCAAAATGCCAACAAAACGTCCCCCAACGTTGAGTGCCTTTCCGAACGCAACCCACTTGAAGGTGCGACCACTCGCCGTGGCTATTATCTAAGTTCTTTTTGTTATTCATTCACTCATATCCGTATCCCAAGTTCGTTTATAGTGAACTCCCCATATAGGGAATATGGATTGTTGTTAAACGATGCGTCTAAGTGTGCCGCAGGACGTGATAGTCAGCGATGTCATTATTGGCGAGGCGCTTCTGTCTCGTTTGTTGTCCCCACACCTTGGTGTTTACCAAACACAAGGCCTGTGCACGTGCCCACAGGCCTTGTAAGAATGTCCATGTCATTTTCTTCAATAGGCTCCTTGCACTGACGTCAAATCGCATACTTTCGATCACCATGTAAAAAAGGAGCAGAGGGAAGATGCTTTTGTAAGAATTTTGAGTGACGGGCTAATCTTCTATAATCTTCTGGGAGGAGAATAGCGACGCCTGTGCTAATCCGGGTGGCACAAAGGAGGATTCTGATAATAGAAAGCTCCTTCTTCCCCTTTTTCCTGTAGGTCATCGAAAATGACGTCATGTGCTAGCCACGTATAGAGTGTAATGTAAAAATACAAACAATAAACGAAGTGACGTTAAGTGCCGGATCTTTCCTGAGAGCAGCCGTCAGAGGATGCGAGCTTGACTTAATTCAGCTTTTGTACTGAGCTGAGGACCCTGCATGCTTCGTTGTTCATGCAAGTCGGAGTGGTAAGAAAAGAGCCCTCCTCCTCCTCACCGGAAAACACGAACTCCAGCCGAACGCTGACGCCGCATCGGGTCAGGTCAGCCGAGCGCTCAGTGATTGCATTTGGGTATATCTGTTGTCCCCATCCATGTAGTTCTAAAGATAACCGCTTGGGGCGCCACGGTCTGATCTCCTCCCCAGAACGACATTTCTTTGGTCCCAGTGATTTTTTGTAACATTATCAGTGATATCGCCACCGCGTTGCTGAGCCAATGCGTGTCCGGGAATGGTTGCCGCGCTTAGCTCGCGGGGAGGCTCCGGGTTCGATTCAGGGGAGCGTACTCCTCTTTTTATTTATTCTTTCCAACTTGACATACTCAAAAGTTGAAGACCTTGTCGTCTGATCGAGTTACGAACGTTCTACGCGCCGAACGTTCTACGCCGAATGTTCCAGAAATGTACGCCGGTACCAAAGGTGCTCTGTGTGGCGGTTCAGGAGTCAGTCTCGCTCCAGCGCCTCGAACCTGCTGCTTCGCCGACATCGACGCCTGCGACGTTAGTCTTTCTCTATTTTGTTTTGGGCAGCAAGTTCTCCCCATTAAACATTTAGTATATTCAGTTATTCACCGCCTCATCATTTTTCAGTCGTGACAATATCCTGCTCTTTATAATATGACTGCATAAAATAACCGTACGCTGTTGTTTTTTTTGGCCGTTTTGTGTTCTGGCATGCAAATAACCCATTCTGCTAAGCCAGATTTGTGCAGCTGAATAATTGTCGTTGTCAATGACGTCGATACAAATTAAGCAACGCGGAAGTATCTTCAAAATAAATTAAACTACATTTCTAAGTATTTGTGCTCACTCAAGATACTTTACAGTTAAAGTAACTTGAGTAGTATTTTAAATACTTTATGAAGCCGGTATTTAGTAACTTAACTTAAATACTTTTATCGAGTATTTTGTACAACACTGAAAATAACATAATAAATAGTTAATGCGCGCATCAAAGACTGAAAAAGAAATTACTGAGGTTTTGCAGCCGGGCCCCAAAATCCTTGATTGTCTTAATGTAGCCTTTAATGAGTACATTAGCTATTTTAATAAGTTGTATCAATCGACTATCCCGCCGCTCATAAAAGTTGGTATCGCCAGCCCGACGTCAGTGGACTGAACGACAAAACGTAGTTTTGGGGAGTAACATACGGGGCAAGGGGAGTACCCGTACACCCCCTTTTCAGAGTGCAGATTCCCGAAGAGTTTGCTAGGCACGTGATGTGCTTTAAGCACAAGAAAGTACTGGCGAGGCCTGCTTAAGCTGTCAGATTCTTCCTCAGCGGCTGAGAAAGCCGCAGCTGTGGGTTCTCAGTTCAAGGAAATGCTTGATCAAACAGGCCTCAACGTAACATGTGGACCAGTCGTCAAATATGCTAAACCTGATGTCTGATGTCAGCACAGAAATATCCTCTAGTGGCGGAAAGTAATCAATTAGAAGACAATCCAGATTGTCTGCAATAGTACCTTCATGATGCAAAAATATTGGCAGCTCCTTGAGGATGTTAGCCTTGTCATCCCCTACGTTTCCATTGTTCGAAAATTTGAACAGTTTCTTTATCCCTATGTGTTTTAGTCCTGAGGTGAATCCGATACACTTTTGGGTTTGTACGCAGCCCAGCATTTGTCATATAGCCTAAAATGTTCTCAAGTGGGTCTTGCTGCAGGCGTCATGTAAGTAAGAACTTAAAGTCATGGTTGTTTGAAAGCTCCTCCCAGAGCACGAGGACACTTTTTTATAGTAACTTTCCACCTTATGATGGTTTGTGGCTGCATCCTACTTTGGAACTTCCATGCTGAAATCCATCCGGGTTGCAGGTGAAGGAAATCGAGCAGCTCAGATTCTCCTTTCAGAATGGCTTGACGCAACTTCTGCCCTGTTTTCTTGAATTGTGAGCTATTTAGAAAGCTGTCCATTTTATCGCACAAATAGGCTGTAGCCATGCGCTGCCTTAGGACGCTCCTTGTGCATAAACAAGGAATAGGATTGCAAGACAGACTGAGTCACTCATTATCTGTGTGGCAACGTTTTACTTTCATGTTACTGAAAGGGTTTTGAAAAATGTGTCTCTCAGTAAGTTTGGGATCCAATCGTACCTCATCTCATGGGTAGAACGAGAAAGTTTAACAATATGGGACCACACATTGACCTTATTTCCAATGCAAAATTTGTGTGCTTGGAGATAGTTCCTGGTTGTTTTGATGAGGTGCGGAACATCAAGGATAAATTAAGCATATCTGTTGTTAACTTCAAAAGAATGGCTTACCCACAGACACACGAAGTTGATTGGCCAAGCTTACATTTGAAGCCCCCTGATCACAGACCACAGCCTTTACTGTGAAGTCAACAGTCTTAAGCTCTTGCAATGAGAGAAATGAGGAGACTGCGGATAACAGAAAACGGTGTTGAAGTGTGCACAACAGTGCATGCAACTGGCTGAAACCACCTTCCTGGAAATTCCAGAGCACAACAACCAAGGCTCTATCTGACACCGTGCAACTGGTTCAACACCATCATCTGTAAGTCCATGGACAATGTCATTCGCAAGGTCATAAGTAAAGTCCTTTTTCAAAAAATCTCATCGAAAATCGAGGTGCACACACAGCCCGACGGAAACAACAGCGCCAGAGCTGAAGCCGCTCGGCTCCACAAACTCACGCCGAACATGCGACCACGTGGGCAGTCATGCGTCACCTTGTTAGATGCATAGCCGACCGAACACGCTGCAGCAGAGAGCACAAACGGACGGCAGGCACGGACGAACGACGCACGGACGAGCAGAGGCCATGCAGAATTATGCTGAGGCGACGGCGTCAGGCAGGCTCCACGGCAGGCTGTGTCAGGCGCCATTCATCACGTGGTTTTTGTGACGTATAAAATTAAAACTATCTAGTCGTTTTAAATACTTAAATAATTCTAAAGCATAACGATTTCAAAATGAATACTTCTAATAGAAAGAGTTTTAACTGATTTTAACAAAATTACAGAAATGCGCCAGCCGGAGGGCATTAAACGCACTATTCGGGGCCGCGATTCGGCTTCAGTGTCCTCTCTTACGTTTACTAAAATAAACTATGGAGCGGGCGTGCGACATGCCGTGAGACTAACGGCGTCAAACGTGCGTCGTCAGAGAGCGCGCTGTCTTGGAGTGTTCGCTATCACCGGGATCGGCGCTTCGGCTTTCGCCTTCAAGTCGTCATATGGATAGCATAAGAGATGAAGAAGACCAAAGGAAAAAAAATTAAAGCAGTTTACAACTCCCTGTAACGCCGAATTAGAGCTTCAGCCCTTGAGGAGGAGGAGGGAAGGGTACAGAAAGGAGGGTTTACCACTCCTCCCTGATCTTAACCTCGTCATCCTGCCTGCTAGTCCTCGCTCCGAGCGGCGTCGGCGTCGCCGTCGGCGTGACCATGAGGTCAAGTGACCCTCGTGACCTCACAGTGGGTCACGTGACTTCACGGGGTAACGTGACGTCACCAGGGCTCATCGTGACCTGACGGGGTCACGGACGTCACCAGGGTCATCGTGATGACGTCATCAGTGACGTCATCAGTGACGTCACGTGTGACGTCAACAGTGCCGTCACGTGACGTCACCGTGATGACATCATCGTCATCGACACTGATGACGTCACACGTGACGTCACTGATGACGTCACTGATAACGTCACTGATGACGTCATCAGGGACGTCACGCGTCCCATAATGCACCGCGCGGTTACGACAACACCGACGCCGACGCCGCTCACGCCGGAAACGGGCGCCTAAGAGCTGCGCTCTAAAAAGAAGACGAAGCAGCGCGAAATCTGTAGGGCGGCCGAACAAAAGAAAAAGAAGAACGTCGGTGATTAAGATGGCGATAGATTCGTTTTGACATTTCTTCGGAACGTTATAAGATTTGGCGCAAGCCGACGGGATTCAGAACATGTGGGTACATTTTTCTGTTGCTCGGAACCTAGACCGAGTGATTTTTAACCGATATCAAGTTCAAGACGAACCAGACGTTGAGCTGCTAGAGCATGTCACATCTCCAGAGCTCATCGAACTCGTCCTCCAGAAAGGTACCAGTTCTTCGGAGGAGTTGATGGAAAAGGGGTCAGTCAAGATCAACACCCAGATGGCTGCCCTTCACAAGCTTGTATTGCAGAGAATGGCGACTCAGGCACCTACAGTCCCACAAGCGTTTCCGGCTTCTGATGTGGCAGCAGTGCTCCAAACGATTCATGCTCAACAGCAGCAAACATCACAACAAAACATAATTATTAAAAGCTTGATGTCAACGCTCAGCGAGGAAAATAAAAGGCCGAGATGCGAGGTGATAAAGCCAGACATCTTCAACGGGGAATCAAACAGTCCGGAAGGTTTGATTGCTTTCTTCGAGTACGGCTGCGAGAAAAAATTCTGGACTTCAGAACGAGACCGCGTACAAAACATGCGCCTTTTTCTTGGAGGAGCAGCCAAGCAATGGTACGAGTAACTTTTGGTCGACAACGCTGACGAGCCTTGGAACGAATTGAAATTCATCGTCTTGTCTACGTTCCGAAGAAATGCTGAGTAAAGTTGGGACTAAACCATGCTATTTCATTATAAGCCTGGGTCTGGTACTCATCTGAAGAATTTGTTTGAAAAGAGAAGGCTACTGCAGCTTGCTGAGCCTAAATGACCACCATCTGCCGCTATTGCGCTCGTCTCTCTCGGGTTACCGCGAGAATTTCATAAAACAAGTTCAACTGAGGGCACGCGAAATCATCGAGGACTCGCTGGAGTCTTTGCAAGATTTGTGTCCCCTCCTGGATAACAGAGTGGCAGCGGACTCTCGCGCTCCAGCACCACCAACCTCTGCTCCTGGGAGAAGTGACCAGTGGTGCAGGCAACCAACCGCCAGCTTTGGTACAGCCTATGTTCCCAGGAGAGGTGGGCAGTGGAGCAGACAAGCTGCTGGAACAGGCTCCGCGGACCCCATTTTACTCGTCTGCAGTGCAATTCGCGGATGCTCAAGATTCCTAGTCCACATCCGCCATCGACGGTGAGGACTCAAAAATGAATAAAAAATGGTTCGCAGTCTAACCCTGAGATTCAAATCGAGACTGTGTGTCTAACCTCTCCAAGTTTGCTACATATCTAGATTTCAGTCAATGGACGAAACATGCAGGGTTTTGTAGATACGGAAGCTTCCATTTATCTCATCAAGAAAGACAAGATCTCCCCAAGCCATATATTTAAATGAAGGCAAGTCTTTGTTCGGAGCTACGATGGCCACACAAGACAACACTCCGAGTGGGTGAAGCGTGACAGTCAAGTTCGAGTCACACATAATAGACACCCAAGCCTTGGCAATTGACGGGGTGGAGTAGGATTTTCCTTTGTCCCGCCCAGACATGAAACAACTGAAGCTGAATCTTTACTGGAACAACACGGTTTCTGCTCCCCACCACTGGATGCTGGACATATTCAGAAGGTACCACCACTTCTTTTGCACCATCAAGTCAGCTGATGTGGTGTTTAAAACCTAACCAGAACTGGTGTGTGTAGGGGGATATCCACCGTGTACTCCAAAGTTTGAAGTACCGTTCGAGCTTGAAGACAAAACTGTGGTGTACAAAAACCTTACAAACTGACACAAGAAAAGAAGACGTGGCTAAACCAAGAGCTACAGAACCTGCTGGATTCTGACATCATACGCACTTTTGTTTCTCAATTTGCATCTTCCAGCAGTATCGCTCCAAAAGAAGAAACATTTCGCCTCTGCATGGACTACCTAGCAGTGAACCAAAAGACATCACTCAATCATTTTCCAATGCCTCACATTGACAGTTTAATTGATGAAATAAGAGGCTGCAAGTACTTTTCTAGGATTGATCTGTGTAAAGAGTTCTGACAGGTGCCTCTTCGAGAGGACACCAAGAAGTTCACAGCGTCTATAACGTCATTCAACATGTATGAGTATAATCGCCTGCCCTTTGATGGAAAAATTAACCAAACTGTTTTTAAAAGATGATGAACGCCGTCCTCCAGCCTTACCTTGGAAGATTCTGCAGTGTCTACGTTGATGATACCATTATATACTCATATACAAAGCGAACACGGGCTGCAGCTGGCACAAGTTTTGTCCGCACTTTGTAAGGCCAACCTCAATGTCAACTTCAAGAAAAGTGAATTTTTCAAGAGCGAAATTGTTATTCTAGGCAGAGTTCTGGACGGAGCAACCAAAAATACGAAAAAAGAGTCAGTTGCCCGTATTTCCTAACTCACCAAACCCTACGACGTGCACTCGCTCGTGCTTGGTCAGGATATTTCAGGTCGTGCATCCAGGACAATGCTAAGAAAAGCAGCTGCCTGATCAAGTTGACTCAGAAGGAAACAAAGTTCGAATGGATACAGGAGTGCTAAGACGCGTACCAGGACCTTGTCAGAATCATCTCATTCGACCCTGTTCTGGTGCTTGCCGGATTTCAATCTAACATTCGAGCTCAACACAAGGGCTTCACACTACGCAACAGGTGCAGTGCTCTGCCAACGTAACATCGAAAAACCGGCTTCCCAACAACTTCCTAACAACCAACGTAACAATAGTGGCAGCAAAACCAAGTAGAGAAGAGGCTAACAGCTTGGTCTCTTTGTTGAGCAGAGAAGTGTATCAGAACGTAAACGTTGTCGTTTCGGACAATGAACCAACCTTTCGTAACCGCATACTAAATGGATGGGCAGAAGACTGCGGGATAGCCGTGCAATTCACGGCACCTTACCATCCTTCCGGGAAATGGACTTGCGGAGCGCGCCATTCGAGATATAAAACAATATGTGAACATGTTCCTCATATCTTCAGGTGGCTAAAAATGTTCGCTTGAGGGTGGTGTAGCACAATATAATCGGTCCTACCCGGCAGGGTTGGCATGCAGTCCTCTCTCGTGATCTCTAGAAACGCTCTGCTGCTGGCTGCTGACAGCCTGCTTGGGACGAATAGATACGAAGGAACGCAGAAAGACCGCTGCTCAACAAAAAGACTATCGGCACTAGATGAATCTGCATTTCGATAAGCGACACAGCTTCCAAAGCGACGGGTGGGTGACTTTGTCTTGGTCCGAAAAGGCCTGCCAGGATCTGTTTCGCAGTTCAAGGCGCCTTACCAGTCATCAAAACCGCAGTGCAACAAGGGTTTCTCATAACGGTGTGGTACACTAGACCGAACAACACAGCAGAAATAGCGCCGATTAGCAACATCTTTAATGATCATTCCAGAAGGAATAAATTCACAATCCGAGGAGATTGAAGAATAGCAAAATAAAGTGAAGACGAAGCAGCGCAAAATTTCTAGGGGCGCCGAATAATAAAAAAAGAAGAACGTCGGCGATTAAGGTGGCGATAGATGCGTTTTGACATTTCTTCGGAACGTTACAAGAGACCTTGTGCTTTTTCTTTCAGCCCCACATCCTTAACACCCATGGCGGTGAGATCGGTGCAGACTTTATCGCTCTCTAAAGCATTGGTGAGCTGCGCGACATTGCTCTGCACTGCTGCCACCTGAAGAAGCTGGGCCGACGACGTTTATGTCTCGTTTTTTTTCTTTTCTTATTTGTCTTTGCCCAACTTGCGCATATCTTCACTGCATTGATCATGACTTGTAGATGAGGATGGGCGCAGAGTATAAGGGGCGAAGAGGCAGATGGTGTTCAAACGGCGTCCTTTGAGATGTTCGCGTCCTCGGTGGCTGGTAGGAGACGGCCGGGGCACGATCGAGTGATTATAAACAGTGCGCCCTCCACGTCGGCAACCGTCAGCTGTCGCGTCGAAGCCGACTGGTTTTGGTTATGTCGGTCTTCACACTCGGTATGTACTTCACCTCACTCACGGTAATGCTGAGCGAAAAGCGGCACACTGCACAGATGGCAGAGGCTAGCGCGTTCTTCATCCGCGTATGACGAGGGCGCGTCAAGCGCGCACCGCTCTGCTTGGCGTGCGGCCTCGGAAGGGTAGTGGGGCGCCGCCTCGAAGGAGTCCTCGGGGCACTTGAAGCTGGCGCTCCCAGGGAAGGTGGGAGGAGAAGCTTCCGGACTTCTAACTCCGATTTTCTCAGACACTGTCCCCGTATGAATTTGTTACGGCAATACTTCGCCCTCGGCAAAAGGATTTATTCACTCACTTACTGCCTGGGGGTTTCGGAATCGGGGAACGGTCATCGGCATGGCCGGGGAAGTTCGCTACCACTGCAGCTGCTTCATGTCTCAGCGGTGTCCGTCCACACCGCGTCATGGGAACTGTCGTCGTCCAGAGTCGCTGTCCGGTTTGTTCGTGGAGTCCGCAGCTCGACGTAGCGCCCGCACTGCCCCGCGCCAGCGTCCGCCTCCCCGCCGATCCCGCGCGAGCGTCCTCGTCTCCTTTAACCGCTGCACGTTCCTTTGTGTCCGCCGCCCGACAGCCTCCTCTTTGTGCCGCGTCCCCTTTTCAAGCCTTGACCCCTTTGTTCCGAGAAGCCAGTCGCGTGACGTCAGTTGGCTAGGGAGCGGTGTAGCTGGATGTTCTGGTACTCGAGGCCTTCGCCGCTCCCCGAGGCATGGCGCATCTCGGAGTCATTGAGTTCGAGTTGCTGGAATCTGGGACCCGAAGGTTCATCGCGGGAAAGGGTAGCCAGATCTCCACAAGCTGACAATGCGTCTAGACTCCATGACGCATCAGGTAGTCGCCTCGGCAGTGTCGATGGGTCGACGACGACAATTGCGTCATCGGCCATCACGGGATCGACCACTACAGTTGGGATGAAAGTGTCTAGGCCCTAGGGGATCGATAGCGGCTCCGAAACCGCCGAGAGTGTGACTCCAGGACCGCCGGAGGAGTGCCCACGGCTTTCGCGATGCGGCATGCCTGTAGAGAAGGGCTGCATGACCAATAGCCCCGTATGTGGTGTAGTCCCTTGAATTCAATTTATCGGGTAGTCGGTATCGCGAACGGTGCGTCTCGAAAAACAAATGGCTTTAGGTCATTAATGTTGACCGGACCAACTGGAGACCCGTCCTCGAGGCGCCGTAGCCCGTACACTAAGGGCTAGGTTCTTGAAACCGCTTTAAAGGACCTTCCCAACTGGGTGCTAAGGATGTTGCGAATTCCCTCGCTGCATTACGCAAAGGGTGCGCCAGGCGGAGCACTCGGACTCCTAACTGAAACTACAGAGATCTCCTTCTTTGGTCATACGGGATCTTTCAATTCAGTTGTTGTAGCTCTATGTTTTTCTTGAGCTTCGCGCACAACTTCTGTAATCTTGTTACGAAGTTACTCAGGGATGCTTGTGTAAAAGGCGCTGGATTGAATATTGGTGTCAAAGACGTTCTTCTCGTGAAGGAATCTCAGCTCATGTTGAAAGTTGAGTTGCGCTGTTGTGAACACTGCCGTACGGGTCTCCGAAATGAGTGTCGCGAAAGCCATTTCGGAACGATAGTTGTCCCAATCTTTATGTCTAGCTTTGTATACAGCCAGCGTTGCTTTTTGTTTGCGGTTACCTCTCTCTGCTATGTTGGCCTGAGGGTGGTGTGGAGTGGTGCAGTTGTGCTGGATGCACAGTGCCGCACAACAGTCATCAAAAAGCTTACTTTTGAAACAAGACGCGTTGTCGGTAATTAATTGGGAACAAAATCAGAAGAGAAAATGTCTCTTAATTTGTTCAGATATTTCTGGAATTAACTCCACGTAGTGGGTGGCGTTTCACACACTTTGACAAGTGGTCGGTGATCACCAGGGCCCGTTTGATCGAAGCGCTAACCGCACTAAGTATCGCAGTACACTGGGAGAGTGATTTTCGAAGTCACGTGACTGGCTTGTAGATGCGGGAAACATACGGTACCCCTGGTGAGTGAGCGCGCCGCTCGCTTTGGAACTAATATGTCACTGTAGCTGCAATTGCGGGTCCGTTAGTCAGCAACAAATGGTGCAGAGGCTTTCGCGTTGCCCTAGTTCACTTAAATTGCAAAGAGTGAGTAATGACCTACCATTTTTAGATAGTCTTTCGACTCTGGCCATTCCTAAGCCTAAATGAACGCAATAATTGTCGGCATGGCAACGTCTTCGGAAAGTGGATTGCCTTGCCCCAATCGGCCGGCCATTGATAGCACACAGCAGACGAGCGTCCTCAATGGACCTCTTTCTTAAATTACCCAAGCATCGAGGAGAACGCTGCAGTAATTTTAGGAATTGCGCCGGCTGGCGCAGTCTCCTCTTATAAAATATTCGAAGTAAAGAATCATAAAAAGGCTTTGATTACGAATACGCGTGCAAGGCAAATTTTGTTTTAGCCTTTTTGGTTTAGGGAACAACTGCATACCGTGCAGACGCCAGCAGGTGCAACGCGTGACTACACTCGCAGCATGCACCTCGGTACTGGAAAATCTAGAAAAAGGCCCATTGGGACGCTTGTCTGCCTTTGCAGTGCTATCAATGCCCAATCCGCTTTCCAGAGACGTTGCCTTGCCGACAACAATCGTTCGTTCAGGTTTAGCCAGAATGGCATAGAATCGAAAGCACTCATCGCAAAATGCGGCGAGGTCAATGCCTGCGTTGCGATTCAAGGGAGTGTATGAAAAGCGAAGTCTTCCAGCCCCATTCTGTTGCTGACTAACGCTGCTCTGATGCTGCAGCCACACGACATATTGTGTTCCAAAGCGCGAGCGGCGCGCTCACTCACCGCGGGCACCGCCATGTTTCTCCGCATCCCTACCGAGCCACCTACGCGACTTCGAATTTCTCTCCGTAGGCAATCGCGGCTAATCCTTAGCTTCGCGGTTAGCGCTTCGAAGCAAACGGCCCAGGTGGTACCTGCTTGCCCTGAAAGTGCGAGGAAAAAGCACCTTATTGCATCGTAAGCAACAACTTCCAGGAAACCCAGCGGTGCACCGACTCCAGCAAACCCGGTGCCTTTGAAAACGCCTATGAACTTTTTTAAATTTGGGCGCAACTGCACTAGTCTGTATAATTTTTAGTGCTCCGTCTAGAATCGCGGGCTTGTGAACACCCAAGGGGTGGTCATTGAATCGGATCGGCAGTGTGTCTCCAGTATTTATTTAGTGCTCGATAATTTCAGTCCTTCCAAGCGTCCGGGGGAGCATAAGTGAGAAGTTCCCCAATAGTTTCGTCAAGCGCGAGCGGTGAGGGTCAGTTTTAGAGAATGAACGCATTGCCCAGCTCAGACACTCCGAAGTGGGGAAGTCCTCACATATTGCACTCTGTATGAAATAAGTTTCCACTGGCTTCGGGATTGCTGCAAACTTTGGAGGTACCGACTGCCATCCATATCGATATTATCCCGTTCCAAATCCAGGACTAGTTATTGATCGATAAAATTTCGTCCGAGAAGAATATAGAAGGCAACACTCGGCAGGTACGTAAAATGTTTTCGGCATTGCCACCCATCAAAGCGCAGGTTCAGGCGAGCTTCTTCAGTAGGAGAGATAACTTCATCCGACGCCATACGTAGCTTCATTTGAAAAGGCCGCAATGAGACATTTCGGTCTCTAGATAGTTTTCTGACTAAGTCTCAGAAAACGGAAATCGCTCCTCGTGTACCTAAAAGAGCTTCGATCTGCTGGCCGGTAATGTTCACGACTCTTACACAATTTTTATGGTGGCGTATGGTGTTAAGAAATAGTATAAATTACGTGGCTGAATACAACTGAGACTTTCAAACCAGTTGATCACAGACCTTCAGTCGGCTGATTAACGACACTATGCTTGAGGGCACGCCGAGGACAGTCGTACCTCGAAAGCCTGTCCAGGTAACCATCCTCCCACGGCCGTGTTTTTAAAGCATTAACAGCGGACCGTTGGTTCGTCCACTTTCTGGATGCTCTCAGCAGTGGTTAAGCGTTGCAGCTCCTTGTCCAGTGGCTGTCGTAAGGCTTGAGTCATTCGCCCCGCTGCTTACACCATCTATTAGCACCATATGGTATGCCTGATTCTTACATTTCAAACCCCAAAAGGCATCGGGAACGTCGGAAATCACTGCAGTCACCTTGTCGCACAAAATTGCAGAAACCCGATTCACGAGACCAAACAGTTCACTAACTTGAAGACCGAGCTCGAGAATTTTTTCACAACGAAATACTCAATAAGCTTATCCATGTTGTTGCAGACGTCTTAGTGATGTTTTGCCTGGGTGCTTAAGTATACTAACGCTGTAGCTTTGCAAAAGCATCGTGATTTTTTTGCAACTCTGCGTTACCCTCTGTGCCTTGCCACCGAAATAGTGGCAGTACGTTTGCTTATGATCCGATATCAATGTGCAACGTAGCATTCTATCAGCAACCTACGCTGATACCAGCACTACCCTTTAGTCCACAGGCTACGCATTCCCACAATAAATATTTTAAATCACCGTCGTTTGTTAATTATTCATTGGTTACGTTGGCTATCGCGTTGGCTCGTTGAATTGGGCAGCACGCTGCGAAATGACTATGAAGTCGACATCTTCGCCATATTCCTCGCCACTGAAGAACACGCTTTTTTTAACAAAGTTTATATTTTGAAAATGGCTTCGCTTTGGTGCTGTTTGGGGCACCGTTGAACGCCTTCTTGTAGCTTGGTTGACGCTGAGAACATATTCGTCAGGCTTCTCTCAAGCTTTAGTTTGCTTTGCTGCTTGTTCCTCCGCCTTGGACATCACCACTGCTCTACTAGGTGACAAATCCTGTCCTGGCAAAAACGTTTGTCGTAGTTTCTTGCTCCCAATTCCGTACACAATTTGATACCTGATCATCGAGTTGGTCAAACTGCCGAATTCAGAAGCGCTGGCCTTACACAAAATGTATCGTTAGAATATCTTTAACTGCTTAACCTCTGCTTGCTCCCACATTCTCAAGTCTTAACGTTCCTAGGTTCGTTTTCCTTGGGGAGCAATTGCCGTGAATGTTTTCTACGACGGCGGCATAGGTTCGCTCACCTTCCAGGATGAAGGTGTTCCAGGTCCTTTTCTCTGTCGACATGCAGCAGCAGCGCCATCTTCTGTAGACTCTTCCTTCTGGTAAAGGGTTTTGCTGCTGTCATGAATATTTCCAGCCTTTGACGAAAACCTCTAGAGTCAACCCATGCTGCCTAAAAACAGGAGCGGCTCCAGTGCCCTTCAGCCCCTCAATCGCCCAGGCTGCCGCAAAGTTTCTACGGCTTGGTCATCAGATTTTCCCATCTGACAGCACGTAACGGGCAAGGAGGCAGCAAGTCCAGCGTACAGGAACAGAGTGACCAGCTTATGCAAAGACTCTCATATATGTATAAGCCGGGGAGGGTACTGTCCTTGCCCCACGTTGCCAGTACAACCGTTACAGCTGGGACTTGTCTCTTGTTGTTCTCGTTTCTTCTCTCCAGTAAATAGGCAACTGCAATGACAGCTGCTTTATGATTAAAGGTGAAAAGCCGCGATTGTCTCCAAAAGGTTAATATAACGCAGTACATGATCAATCAAGTTCCCGATTCTTGCTTAGCGATTGATTATTTAACATTCTTGTACGGTGAGCAAGTGTACTGAGATGCTTATTTGGCTCATCGCCACGCAAGGAGAGCCATGCCAATCAAACGGCAACATAGAGAAGGCGCAGTGAACGCGCGATGACGAGGCAGCCAAGCGGCCGCCGTCATTGCGTGAGTTCAGGGGGAACAAACGCATGTGGCACATTTGGTAGGTAAACGAACGCAAGAGGCGCGCAAGGAACAGACGCACTTGTACGCCGTATACGTTGATGCCGCGGTCTCATTGGCAGCGAAGCGATAGTAGGATGCTCCAGACTTAATACGCCCTGCGCTTGCTTAGCTGTCTGACTTTGAAGGTAATTATTTTTAAAGCAAAGAATAAAGAAAACGGCAACCAACTGTGGAAACACGAAGTATTGCGGCTCCACATGTTAGTTTACGGTGCTTTATGCCGGGTACATTAGGGAGCCTGAAACTATTTGCTTGAATTTAATTCGAAGCGCCCTATCACTATCGCTCTTCCACATTAAGTGAAGCATTTCTCAAGCTTGCCTCACAATCACAAAAAAACGAAAAAAAAAACAAAAAAACGTTCCACCGGGACCCTTGACACTGATTTTGAACGAAGCTTTTAATTAAGCTAGCCTTTCAAACAAGGGCCTTTTGATAAAAAATAGGCCCACCTGTGTTGTTTTGTTTTTGTTGCTTGCCTGCTTTTAATGCGCGAGAGGAACTTAATTATGCACAGAAAGTTTAGTGTGCTCTCAATGAACCCAGGACACGTTACCTTCCTCGCCGTGCGTAGCGCGGCTATGGGAGCAGCGGAGAGCCTTTTTGGACCAACGTCCGCTTGACTCTATTATTGCCGGGCCCAATTAGCGTCCTAGAGTTTCGAACTTGTGTAATGAGCTGCATGTGAGTTTTTTTCTTCCCCGAGTATGTAGCGGTACCGACCAGAGCGGGTCGGTTTCTTGCAAAACGGCATGCATTTTCGCTTCAAGAGGACGCATTTATGTACAGTGTGTTTGATTGTACAACGAAAATATTTATTTTACTGTATCTGTAAAAGCTACATTAAGGCTGCGGAACCATGGCCGCAGCAATAATGCCGGCGCTGGCTGTACCACGGCTTATGTTCGCGGTTCAAATATTGCGTCTCTCTGGGAGTAACTCAATTTGTTCTCATCGAAAATTATTGGCCCATTCATCTTCAATACCTCAGGGCAAAATTATGATAGCTGACTCCGCAAACTTAACTCGTAATGAAAAGATAAAACCTAGGATTTTAAACTTTTGGAGACATGCTTCTATCAGTCATTGGTTAATATATTCTTAATGCGACCAAGTCGCGTTCTGAGTTTATTAAGAATTAGATAAATAAGACATGCAGTGTCCATTTTTGACCTTTCTTTTTAACTTGTGCAGACATATGTTATTTATATTTAAAAGTGTCCTTGTGATATAAGAATATCATAATCAATGTTTCAATCAACAAATCTGAGATTACTTCGATAAACCAAGCAACTCAGCATTAAAAATATTAGATGTGCAAAGCGTTCATCGTAAACATTGCTTCTAAATATTTGAATTTCGAATTTCATTCTCAGACTGTATGTCAGATTCTTTTGTTATAGCATTTTAGTAGCTGGTCTGATCAATTTAATGACTTTAGCGAACTGGATTGGTCGCTTGTGTAAATATGGAGTTTATGTGATGTTTCTGAAGATGATACAGATGGCGTTTACTAATCCTCTTCCATTGTGTGCGCAAATTCGGGTCCTTCGGTACTGACGTGTTTTAGGTGTCTGTTAGAGCCGCCTAGCGCGACTTCTGTGGGTGCTGGCAAGATATCGCAATAAAGTAATCTTTCTTAAGAAGCTTGAGGGCCTTTGAGCTTCAAACAGGCAACTGAAAGTAAACCCAAATTCACCGCCGCAATGTTTCACGTGTTTGTCAACAAGACAGGTGACCTTATACTTTTACGTCTAGATTTTTAAAGAAGTACCGTGCACAAATAATTGCTTATTGATATTTTATATCAGTAACGACAAGATAAGTTATGTTTCATTTGTTCTGAGTGCCAAAATGTGCTTTGACGACAATAACTCGGGTAGCTTTGCAATGCCTCCGCTTGGTGCCGTCAGCCGCGGTGCTGTATTTTGGGTTTTTGATCGGAGCTAGACGCTGATCTCCGGGGCTAACAGTATTGAGAACAATATTTTATCATGTATTTTCACAGCGATCAGAATACATATTTCTGCTAAGTCTTGCGTAAGAGCCTCAGGATTTGGCAAGGTCACTTGTCTAGTGATCAAAATTGTGCGACATGGCTGCAGCCAATGGTGGGGGGGGGGGGGTAACCTTTGCCAGGTGAACGGGTGAATGGGATACCCGTTTATCGCTCTAAACCCCTATATCTCATTTATATTTCTACAGGTTTTTATTTTATATTTACTGCGATTCATCCCGAGTTTTGTTCCAAATGAGCTTTATGAGTATTCGTACAATCCGTGTTTGTGAAAAACGCGACCTCCTTCTACATAAAAAAGGAGGATAAGGTATTCGAAACAAAATGCAGAGACCACCGTTTGTTGTGCGGAATAGCGCCAGTGATGTGAAGTCTAAAAAAAGACTCAATAAGAGTAAAGAGCAGAAGAAAAAAACACAAAAGGAGGAAGCATGAAATAAGAAACAAGGAGGAAAGCTGGGGTTCATTATAGCACGGATACGTGTACATACAGATAAACACACGGACTTAGAGGTAGGCGGGACATGTTGCCCTCGAGTGAATAAATCAGAAGGCGTCTTTTATAAACTACAGCCGAAGTTTACAACGTTGAATACTAATACTATAAGCGCAATTCTAGTCTAGAAAATATGCTGAACCTGGTTGCACCATTACACTTTCGTTACGTGCTCATGAAAATGAAAAGTGAAAGCGGCACAGCTTCTTCTGTAATTTGAGACGAATAGCGTGTTTTATTAGAGGTCCCTACCTCCTGATATCACGCTCCTACCTAGTGTCTGCAAAGAACGGCGAACTTGATGGTGTGGAATGCACGTTGCGGAAACACTGTGAAGCTTTAGCTACAGTGGTTCTCAAATGGGGGTCGGTTGAACCTCGGGGTCCCGAAGCTCTCAACTGTTAATCAAGCCGAGAAATAATAATATATTTATTTGTAACTGATGCTGGCTGTCCCACTCAGACCAAATAGATAAAACCGTAGCTGTGCCCAGTTAGTAGGGCTGATTATTCTCTGTTCAATGACTTCAAAGTTCGTTTGCCCATATTAAGTGTTCTTCGTTTACCCTTTTGTAATTGTAAGCGCTCAATTCCCCCTCTCCTTCCGCTTCCTCCGTTTTGATTGGAGGAGGGAGGTGGTGGGGGAATCTCTTTCCGCCGATCCAGAAGGGGTTCTTGAAACGAGATTGGCTGAGAAGCACTGCTTTAACACACCGAACCTAGTAAAGGCTTTAGCGTTCTCCGCCAAGTCGCATTCAAGACTAAGTAAATTCACGAGCAAGCCATAATGCCGCGAACTGGCGCTGCTTCTTGGAAACTCATGACGTAGCGACATTCCAACGGAACTTCACAGACAGCCACCAGACTCAATTTTGAAATGTGTTAGTTCCCTTAAAATATAGTTTCTTGATTTTCGTGCCGGCCAGCCAAGAAACACTAGTCTAGGCTAGGGTTTCTTGGCTGCCGGCACAACATAGACCGTGTCTAAACAAACAAATAAATGCAAACATTTCATTTCCGCATTTAATGTGCAACGCTGTCAATCAGCTGACGTGAGCGCGTGACTTCACCTAATGTCTCCTTTGCTCGAAAGCACGTGGTAATGAATCACAAGATGAAGCCACACGCTCGAGCCAGCAGCTTTGAAAGTGTTGTACTGGTTGTCCACTAACTGTAAAGCCGAGTATAAAGACTTGCATTAATGTTACATCAGCAGCCATTATGATGGCCTTGCTGCTGAGCAGAGCCATGTTGCACCATTGCGTTTGCTTTTCTCGTCAAAAACATGTAGGAATGACCACCATCATTGTGCGATGAGGTCAAGTACAGGGCTTAGTGTCCGTACATGGCAAAATGTCTGGGACATTTAGTGAAATCAAGTTTTTAATGAAATATCTAAATCGTAATTGATGTGCGTTCTAATGATACTCAGGCAATTACAGTCATTGGGGATTCAAATTTTTTGTCGAAAATACAAATTTTGTGCAAGAAGCAGACAAGTCGTCTGCTCCTGGCACAGGAGTTGCGGTGACGTCAGAACGACACCGAACTCGGATTGGCTTAATTCAAAGGATAGTGGGTAAACCTTAATGCTAGATTGCTTGAGGTCTATCAACTATTTATTTTAATCAACCAATAACAGCTTGGCGTTCTGACATCATCGTAACCCCTGCGCTAAAAGCGGACGAACTTGCTTTCCGCAAAAAATTCAATGGAACAACAAACTAGCAACGTGGTAGAACAACTATACGCAGGCAAAATTTTAATTACGTTACTGCTGATTGATATTTTATGTCTGCCATTTAAAATGTTCCCGGGGAACATTGCGATGATCCTGGTTGTTCAGATGAAATTACAATTTTAGTGCATGCGCCAAGGCTTTGATGTCTAAGGTTTAAATGAAGAAGAGAGAATGCATGTTCATGTGGCGGGACCAACAATAAGCTAAGCTCTGCAACACAAGGAGCACTACATTTCAAAAAATATCGTACCACATTCCACGCGGCTTCATGTGCCTCTAAAACAGCTCTTCTCGAACTGCCGTCCGCTGACCTCCAAAAGTCCTCGAGTGTGTTCAAAGTGGTCCGTGCATATTCGAGGACTGTGAAACGGCCAACTGAACCGGACTTTTTACGGTGAAGGTAGTCGCAATCTTCAGTGTGCATGACACGATTAATGCAATTTTCAAGAACCTCAATGTTTGAAGCAGCCGGATGGAAGACAAGGTTTTAGGCTTCTTTCCCCAACTGAACAGTTTTGAAGAGTCCACAGAACTGGAGCTGTCAAGAAAGTTGAGGTCCGCGATTCAAGAGCAAATTCCAGTCCCTGAGAGCAAGAACGAGAAAATGCTTTCGTCATCTCTGGGTCCACACAGGTTGGACAGCAAATAATTTATTTTAAGAAAATGCCGCTTAAAGGCGACGCGCTGCTTGAGCTTTCCTGCAGCATATCTTTGCAGCGAGTGTTCTCGCGAAGCCCCCTTCCGAAAATGTTTTAAGGTGAGTGCTTTCGTGATACCCTCACAAGTGTGAGAAGGAATTAAGATTCTGTCTGCCATTTTATATGACCTTGAAGTGTGAAGCCAGATGTTCTGCATTGGTTGACGTCAAATCTGTCACAAAGCATGATGATCTTGAACCAGTCTTACGACTCCAATTTTGTTTCAGTGAGCTTGATGTCAGCAGCCTTTTTACAACATACAAAACTACTTTTCACACAGATGGTGTACGGCAAGTGCCAGCTCATATCAAGAGCCTATAACGTAATCCGGGCAGCTGTAAATATAATAACCTTTTCTTGCCCTTGATTCGAGTCCCCGTTTATAAATGCTTTCTTTTTCAATATTGTGCTCAGTGGAGTTTCCTGAATGTCATCTGAGTTGGTTAGAGGGTCCGCAACGGCCAAACGATTGAAACACTATGCCCTAGAACACTTTTGATTGGATACGTTTCCCATTTGGAAAATTTGTGAGACAGATAGAAAATGCCAAATGACGAAGCTGGTGTGGTGCAGTGTGAAAAAACAACAAATTGGAATGGTGCAGATGTTGCCATACTTTGCCGGTTATGAAGAAACCTGGAGATAAAATCTTGGCTACCACAATATTGCCTTTTGATTACTTTGCAATATTTATTTTTATTTGATCAGTACGGTTCGGTTATACGCCCACACTGAAGAAGCCTTGTGTCTCCTTGGCTTCCGTCTAGTAAGCTCCTGCAGTGTAGGGGTTGCGAAACACCCTCGATTGAACAATTTGTGGATTTTAAAAGAATAATTTCTAAGCAACTGTAGATTGCTATAGAAGCAAACGTTTAGTGGTGTCACATTCTGGGGTGGCAAAAATAAGTTTCCTCTTCGATAATTATGTTTGTGAGTATGCCGGCGAATTTCCTTGTAACATATAATATTATGATGTGCTAAGAGAAAATCGGCTACCAGATTATAACGACATCAATACACTCGAGCTCCTGGGATCGCTATGATTAGAATATAGCTAGAAATATCAGGAACTCCAGAGCTCTGTAAATCGGTGTGCGTGGCACGATGACGATCGCAAGGCTTATAATATACCTTCCTGATGTGAGGTCTTGCGTGCAGTACAAAACTCAAGAAAAAAAAAAACCTAAAATTGTGGTTTAATAAAATGTCTGAAAAGTGCTATGGTTACAATGGGATTCGGGGAGAAACAAAAACGATTGAAATCTCTAGTTGAAATAATATTGCATATTCAAATTTGTAGAGCGAAACATAAATTGCATTATCTGTACAAGCCTTAATTACATGTTTGCATCGCTATGCTAATAAAGGTTATGCATGACCACAAACACACTTGCTAGCACTTTTGGTTTTGTAGCATTTCTCCACGCACCTAGGCTCTTATATTTGCGTTTACAAAAAGGAAAAGACGACAACAGTCGATCCGCGAAACAAGAAAAATGACTGCTCTGTTCCCGGTAAGAATTCAAATTAGAAATACAGATCTAGTCCCTACTTTCACATCAAAGACAGTTTATCTAAGATAGCGCGAAAGACGGAACCGTGGTGACCCTAAACAGAATGACAGCTCGGAACTCGGAGGAGCTGTACCACGTCCCGCGGCCGCCGAGAAGTGCAGTCGTGAAGGAGGAACGCCGGTGTCGCGCGCAGACATTTATGATAGCGAACGGACGTGCATCGCCGCCATGGCGCCCGAGGCGCCGCAGCCTTAAAGTGGTCTCTCCAGGTGAGTTGTAGGACCCGGAGTACATAATATAATCTGGTAATGCTCATAATAAATAAGACGATTAACTATAATTGTTAATTAACTTTGCAATTAGTGAAAGTAGACATATGGTTCTAATTACAAACTTGCTCAGATTTATCGAAAACCACTCAATCAGCCAGGTTTTGCAAAGACTTGAAGCTTTTGGGACACGGGAGAGTGCGCAAAAGTAACCACTCTTGCCACAGGCACAAGGGCTGACGGTGCAAAACCTGGTTGCTAAGGTTATTAACCTCAGTTTTCGAATCGTTGCCTCATGTATGTTGCAAAAGAGCTAAATTTGGGACAATCCCACGCTCTGATTTTTTTCGATAATTACATAAGTTAGTTGTCTTTAATGACATTCAGCAAGTTTGTAATTGGAACCATATGTTGTTTTACTCATTACAAATATAGTGAACCTATTTTAAATAATTTATCAATTTGTCGTCAGCATTAGCCCTGTGAATTATGTCCTCCTCGCCGTAGAACTTGCCTGCATGAACCGTATTAATGTACGTTGAAGGGGCTTTTCTTCAAATAAATATTGTAACTCAAATTAAACACCCTGTATAGTATTTGAAAATGTTTCGGGAGGAAGCGTTAAAGTTAAAAGCTCTCAATGATAGCTTAAGAACACACAAGGCGTGAATTATTATTGTTCCGCTTCTTGACTATTTTTGTGGCGTTGGTATCACTCCGCAATTTCATTAGCAACGGCGTAATAATAAGTTGCTCTGGACCATTTTTGTAGGTAAGCGTTACAAAAAAAAATGTTACGAAATACGCTAGTTGTTTCTCGAAAATAGAAAAACGCTTTGTCGACCTACGTTACTTCAGACTAAACGAAGCGTATTACAGTTAAATATAAAATTAACGTACACTACTTTTAACTTACGAATGAAAACGTTCTACTATATCCACCTTTAAAGTACATTTCAAGATTCATTATTCTCGTGCATGCAGAATACTAAAAATCAACAAATGCATGCTAACCTTGACATGCTTCTTTAGGTTGGAGGTTGAGCACCTCGTGATAATTAAGAGCTTCAGTTTAGTGGAAAAAAAATAACCGTAAAATTAAATTGTGCTTTTAACTTCCGCTTGCTCAAAATATTAGCTTAGCCTTGACCACGGTGCTGAAGGCGCAGAGGCCGAAGCCATCCCGCAAACGACAGCTTGCTATGCGAATGACTTCACTAGGGGCAACGTTACTAAAACACTCCAGTTGGGAAACTCGCCGTCGAGACCTGGGCCGCTGGCGTCCACCGAGACCGAGCTAAATACGACAACAGCGCCACTCTTTATCATTTGTCTGAACTATGGTCACCTTGAGCTTTTAGAAAGCGTGTTTTTGCGGAAAAAACAAACGGAAAAGACTCTTTTTGTATGAAATGTATTGGAGTTTAGAACAAAATGAAGGGCGCGTGATGTTTTTAAAATCTTTATTTTGCTAGGTTTTGCGGCACAATTAATATTGTTTTTTATGAAACCATGCCTCAGCGGTGCTTTCAGGTAGCGCGTCCCGACCTAGGTGCATTTTAACTTCAGTTGTAAGACGCGGCGCGTCCACTGGGAGACGGGGGTGGCACACCTGTAACCCCTTCCACTGTATCTGATTCGGCTCCATAATGGCCGAATAAAGCCAAAATAGAAGTAACGTGCGGTTCCTCCAGTGGCCGCTGCGCGAGATATATGGCGGCGTTGTGTTCTGCCATTAGCTCGGTTGGCTGGGATAGATCGGGGCCCCTTTTTCAGAGCAGTCTCTATGGCAGCTGCCCAACTGAGTGGTTTAGTAACGTTGACTAGGCGGTTTCTTCCAGTGTTGCCAGGTAATCTAACCAATAAGCCACCGACCGGCAGGCAGAAATATCCTAAATATAGCCTAAAGCAAAAAATAAATAATATGTAGCCTAAATTGTCAACGATATAAATACTGTTTTGAAACTTTATTTAAGAACTTCTCGAAAAAAAACCTCCAACGCATAACAAAAATACAGTGAGGGTGCAGGCGAGCTGGTGTATGTTGATCACGTTGAAAATGGCCCCAATACCGTGAGAGAATATGTAAAACTTAGGGAAAAAAATGACACAGAAAAGGTAACCTCTCAAGCTAAGAGATTGTATTTATTTTCTCAAATCTTTATATATCCAAAAACACATAGCTCCGACCACCGGCGTTATAGCACCGAGGTCTTGATTTCATCGGTAAGCGGAGAACCTCACTTTCAGAGTGGGAACTTTGGTCCTCGAAAATGCAACCGCAACAATAACAAGTGCACAGTATGTAAAAAAGACCGAATTTCCCTTCCCCCCTGATACCGTTTGTAGTTGTGCCAGTCATCCCTGAAAACTCTAAAAAAAGGTGTGTACAAAACTAGGCAAAGAGTATTGTCATGGCCGTACGGATTAAAATCCGTACAACATTGACGCTTCCTCTTTAGGACGTAATTGACATGTCAACTGTACTGCATACATTACAGGGTGTCTCAAATTGCGCCCAGGCTATGTAGATCGACCGCAAGAATCTATTTCTTAACCTATCGCGCTACGATTTCGTGCAGCGTTACCCACAGGTGGTGCCTTTTTTCTCTAAAATTTGCAACGAGTATAAGTTTCCTGAAAAAAGTAAAAAAAAATAAAACGGCTTAAGTCCTATGAAATCGCAGCGAAGCCACCGGTCCTCAATAAATGGGGCGCCGTTTGGCACAGGTGACAAGAGATGGCCAGTGCGGTCGCGATGCCAGCTTACGCCAACGAACGAGCATAAGGCTCCAAGAGCAGGCGTCAAATAGCAGACGTTCTTTTCGACTCAAAACGGCGCGCGTTCTGCAGGCGCGACAGTCGCGGAACCGAAAACAGGCGCTCTATCAACAAGAAACTACAAAACAAACAACGTAAGTACCCCGAAAACAAAAGAACAGTCGAAATGACCCGATAAGTTATTTTTTAAACCGATTATGTGTCCATTCAATGTGCGTTATTAGTAAGGATGATAAACCCAAGCATTGGCAACTGACATCGAAAAAGCTCGCGCCGCTTTCGGGTCGAAAATAACGTCAGCTATTTGATGCCAGCACTCGGCGTCGTTCTGCTCGTTCGTTGGCGGCAGTTGGCGTCGCGACCGCTTGCGCCATCTCTTGTCTCCCGTGCCAAACGGCGCCCTATTATTTGAAGACCGGTATTTGCTGCATTTCCATAGGTGTTTAGCCTCCTTATTTTTTAACTTTTTCCTCAGGTAAGTTCGCTATTTGCAAATTTTATATAAAAGAATGCACCTCCTGTGTGTAAGGCTGCACAAAATCGTAGCGCAATAGGTAAAAAAAAACTGTTTTCTTGCGGTCTATTTAAAGAGCCTGACCGCTATTTGATAACCCTGTAGTTTTAAACATCGTTTTTTTTTTAAAACTTTTTCCTAACTGAAATTAATTTAGAAATTTTTCCTGCCGTAGCTAAGGAAAAAAAAAGAAATAGACCTAAAATAACCGTAGCCAACCAATCTGGCTTCAAATAGCCCCATCTGGAAACATTGGAACTTCTGTCGTCTTCAACCATGATGATCCACTTTCTTTCGAAAGTTGGAGTACGAGAGTAAAGTAGAACCAGACATGTACACGTTACCCAAAAAAGTAACTAAATACCGTTACTCGTTACTCGCTCAAAAAGTAACTAAATACGTTACTCGTTACCGATTCTCAAAAGGAACGCGTGAGTTACCTCAAAAGTAACGAGTTACTTTTCACGTTACTTTGAAGACCAAATACACAACTGTTTTTGTTTCATGGTTTATTGTTTTCTTTTTAGTAGTCGTTGCCCTTAGCAGCAGCTGCCTGTCGAAGTTTTCATCAGTTATGTTTCCTGCTTCCTTGAAAATACATTTCCGGTGACGCTGAAGCGTCGTTCTACTGACGCGCTCGAAGGAACGGCAGTGTTGTGCTTCAGCAAGAGCTGGTGAATCTTCGGGAACTGCGCCTTCATTGAGGACAGCGGGTAAGGGGTTATGTGCCTTCCCGTGTTTGCAACCTCCGGGTTTACATTCGGTCCGTACCCGGTTCTAGAAAGTTCAATTAACGAACCTGATTGTGCTCGCTGGGTGAAGGACATTCTCAGCTGTAGAGTTCAGTACAGCAACGTTTATCGCTGGACACGTCAGTCGAACTGTTCGACTGACGTGTTCAGCGATACATGTTGCTGTATTGTCATACTGTTTATTTGTTTTTCGGGTTTTCCATCTGCCTTTGTCGCAATAGACACATACTAAGGCTAGAATAAAACAAGGCCGTTAAAGCGGTGTTGTACACGTTACTCCTCAAAAGTAACGAGATACCGTTACTCGTTACTTGGCCTTAAAAGTAACTAAATACCGTTACTCGTTCCTTTTCTGAAAAAGTAACTAAATACGTTACTCGTTACCGAAAATAGTAACTAGATACAAGTAACTCGTTACTTGCAACGCGTTACCGTACACGTCTGAGTAGAACTAACACCCATCCTTTCTTCTCGTGGAGCTACCAGAGAGGACAGAGACCCTTTTAGTATCTAGGTCACAGCCTTGGTCCCAGCCTCCCAGATAAGTCAAGAATGCCAGGCAGCAGATGCCGCTGCTGAGTGTGCAAAGCGGGCGAACGAGGCAGAGGAGCAGGAGGCAGCGCTCTAGCTCGGCTGGGCGGAATGTCGGCCAGCCAAGCTAGACACCGATAGCCTCGGAGCCCGTAAAGAGACGGCGATACTCCCGCTTACCACAGCTACCCAGTAACCGACGTGGTTGACCTAAACCAAGAGCATGTACTTCTTCCTACACGTTTCTGACATTCTCGACGGCCCCAAAAAATTGAAGGAAGATCTATTGGTGGCATTTTCCAAGGGTGCGATGCTAACGTATTCTGTAAGAATCCACCAGTGCATCTTCCCTTATTTGTATAAATTGTTTTAAATAAATTAGTTTTACATTTTCTTCTTCCCAAGATAAGTGCGATAACTGAATTCACGGCAAAAGATATAAAAGGACACTCCGAACTCAGATTTCTTGAAAAGTGCCTTCAGCTTTCCTTTAGGTCCCGGCGTAGTAGACGCGTTGTTGAGCTAATGATTGCCGATATTCAGGAGGGACATATAGCCCGCTATATATTTAAAGGATCGCGGCCTCGAGGAACCGGACATTTTCCCGCTAGAGCCAAGGGAGAGGGAAGAATAGGACGTCACGGGGAAAAGTCCGGGCGCCGAGGCTTGAGGGTGGTCGGCTACGAAACAATGAAATGACAAGGCACTGCCTCTGGTCGTCCATTTGTGAGACAGTAAATCCTTCGAACCTTGCGTTGTCGAGATCTCCTTTCTGCTGCAGAAGCAGGGCCTAATCGGGTGTTCGCTAAAATGGATATCCACATTATCTGTTGCTTGAACATAGGGCCCGATCAGCAGGCTCTCGCTTTCTGTGGTTCATTGGAAGACACACTCGACGCATTCCTCGACTGTGGTAGGGTAATGGCGCACCGAACGCGTTGAACGACAGATATCGTGAAAGCCAACGTTGTCCGTTAATACGAGGTCAAGCGTGGTCGCGATTAGGGATGGTTCGTTCAAGAGCGAGAGAAAGAGAGAAAACTATATTAATTTTACAAGCCTAGTCCGGTGCTCCAGAGGGCCAGCGAGGGTCAGCGAGACTCAGCTACTGCCGGACTTTGTCGGGCTTGTTCCGACGACCAGAGTCATGGGCTCCCAAACGCCGTAGGAGCCTGGGACTCAAAGCTCCGGCGGCGGACGTGGGATAGCATCGGTGAACTGATGAGCGCCTTGACAGCTGTGACTGACACGCTTACGCGGAGGTTGGGAATGTCTGTCCTACGTCTGTGCCCCGATCGCGGTTGCATGTCCTGACGGCGGTGCATTCGATATAATCTGATGAAAGATCGATCCACTATTTCCGTACTAGAACTACATGCGTACACAGTGCCCCTTCGCCAGCAGAGGGCACCTTGGTGCACGGCTTCGCGTTGACCGGACAGACCTCGAACTCCCAGATTAGGTATTGAAGCAGTTTTAGAACGCTGCAGGAGACAGCAGAGTATTGTAACTTGGGGTGAAGTGGTAAGCAAGGAAGACCTTGCTGATATTCAGAAAGCAGTTGGGGGTTGTCAGAGAGTGTTGAGAAAACTTGCGGAAATTGCAATTAACACCGGAGACACTGGCGAACAAGTTAAAGAACACTTGATGTCATAGCTCCTTTGCATAAACGGCATGTTGCTTCGCTATATCCCAACGATCGATGGAGAGAAGGGTCCTGATTCCTAGCAATGTGCAGAAGAGATTAATTTGGTACTCTCGCGATTCCGCTCTGGCTGCTCATAGCCGTGACAGAAAGACTTTTCAGAAATTATGTCGCGTCTCGACCTTATCAAAAATGAGGCGGGACGAATTCCGGTGCACTCGTAGAAACCCGGCTTGCCAGAAAGCGAAGCCGAGAGGAGAAGTCTCCTGGTTTGAGGCATCGGATGGTGAGCCGCTACGCTGTAAAAAATGTTACATATATTGTTATATTTACAGCACCGGTTCTTCATAGATGAACACCGGAATTGCAAAGCCTCACTATATGCCGAGCAAGATTGCAATCAACGAAGCACACCGAGAGATACTGGGCTTAGATAGAGCAAAAAGCTGTGATCCGGAATATCGATTACAATGCTGCGTTTGTGCATAACAGTCAAGCTTAGGCTTAAAAATGTATACATAATAACATTTTCTTTTATATTCCGAGCTTATTTGTTTATATATGACGTTGTCGATATTGAACATATTGAACACTCGGCGCATTAGCTGCGATCTCGGCACGAATCCATTTGCGTCCGGAGTGCCTGCTGAATTCGGCGAAGTGACGACCGGCGATGAACAAGTTCCGGCAACAAGGTATCCGTAAGTTCATGAGTGGTCGGAAATGTTCCTTTATTTATGTTTGCACTGATGCGTGTGTCCTCATAAATATTGTCATTTTTTTTCTTTTCTTTAGAAACTGTCGCACATCAAAAGATTCAGCCCGGCTTAACAAACCAGGATCTTGCCGGTTCAAGCCGTGGTTCGTGCCTCCTCAACAACTATTCATGCGGAGCCTTTCTAACGCGGTGAAGACGCATTTGAATACGCCAAATTTTCTGAGGGATGGTGCCTTCTTTGCGAGCATCTAACTGTGGAGCCCAGCTTGACAGGTGTATTACAAAGTGCAACGCGTCAGATTCGGGGATTTTTTTAAGTTCTGTGATTTAATTATATTAGGTAAGACAATTAACGTTTGTGATGATTCTATAATTTGTGCGAGGTTTCCGGCGTTTGGTAATAATTTAATTTAAAAAAGCGAACACAGAATTTTCATAAAGGTGATATACGTCCCTGTTTTAAGAGGCCTAGTGAAGTTGTGTGTACTTTCCGAGCCGACGTCTCTCAGGTGTATTTTTTTAGGAGAACCATAAAAATAGCACGGTCAAATACTTCATGCGTGCTATAAATATTTTATTTCTTATGACAGCAAACTTTTGTCGCAGCAGAGAGAGTGGCAACAAGCTAGCGAGGTAAATTCGGTCAGATATTTCTTTGTTTAATAGAACAAGCGCCAGTTTAATATGTTAGGATGATGTTTTTCGGTTAACGTGCTCCAGTGAGATACATAGTGTCATTTAAAATAGAATAATGAAATGTCTTACTTTTAGCTCATTATGAGGAGTTTTATAAGCTTTAAAAGGCTTTTTCTTGCACTGAGAATAATTCCATGTCCACGTCTTAAGCTCAGAAACCTCTCTTCGTGGTGTCCGTGTTCTACACGTTTCAACTTTAAAAAAAATGTTCTGGTAGTTTAAAAGAAACAGTTACGTCTAACATATAAATCTAATGAAGTGTTCTGCAGAACGCGTCTTATACGTCGATATTGCGGAAGGTCTAGATCCCACATTTCTGTGAATATTCATTTAAACTCCAGTAAATTTAAACGCTTAACACGCTCCCGAATTTGCGTTTGCGTTAATAATAAAAGTATTCCGTCTACCTATACGGAGTGTTATTCGTATGTTCACACAATAATTCAGGTTTGTCAGCTTGTCAGCCCTGTAAGGTGCAAATACACTTTCATCTATGTGCGACCTCATGACCGAACCAGGAATAATAACAACAAACACGACGCCAATAGCTAAGCGTTTGCATGCAAATTAATGGTGAAGATGGTATACGAAATGAAGCATGGTGTAAGGCGTAAAACACAACGGACACAAGGAAGAAGACATTTTTGAAAAACCGGAGGCGACGGACGAAACAAGGGTCGACACACAAAACGTCTCAATGAGACGTTTTGTGTGTTGTCACCTGTTTTCGTCCGTCATCTCCGGTTTTTTAAAAATGTTTAACATCAACCAGCTCGCCTGCCTACTCATTTTATCTAATTTATCTACAAGGAAGAAGGCCCGAACAGGCACCACTCACAACTATATATAAAATGCGAAGAAAAAGAAAAAAATGCATTTCTCGTCACCCCCATCGCGTCCGCGCATGCCCATTCCTTCATAAAAACTTAGCGAAAAATCTAATCTCGGCACCATTCAGTGCAATAGATGTTGCACTTACGCATTGTGCGCCGCTTTTATAGATAAAGTAGGAGTAGGCTGTTTATCAACATGGTGTAAAACGGCTTGCCCAAAATGAAAAGCCGTTTCTTGGAATCGTCCTATACCACAACAGTCACTTCATATCTCGTTCGCACGGACATTTTAACACATGCGTGAACTCTTCTCTCGAGGGTCAGTTCGTTGCCCTAAGCCAAAATATTTATAGGCCGAGAAAAAAAAACTTGTCTACTGCGCCGGAACCAATCGACAAGTCGAGGCTCTTTCGAACAAATGCACGGAGCCCAAAGCTACCATGCTACTCCTGGCAGTGTATCAAACTAAAACCAAAACAAAACGTTAACTACCTTTCCGCCTGTGGACAGCTACTAGGTTTTTTGTAAATGTTTGTTGTTGTTGTTGTTGTTGTTGTTTTGTAAACCGCGAACCACAGTTTGAGATATGCCTACAGGCCGGTCAAATTTCCGCTCTCATTGATACGTCAAAAAACATGCAGTAATGTTTACGCGCAGTTTCATTCAAATGTACGTTTTTTTTCCACCTCAGAACAGCTAGACTTACTGCGTTATATGTGTGTACTTTGTTTTAATCACAGTCCGTGAGATGGAATCAGCAATTTGCTTTTAATTTTGTTTTACCGCATTTAAAGTGTTTGCGTTGAATAAATAATTGTATGTACAGCGCGTGATCTTCAGGTCGCACGTCAATTTTTCTTACAGTTCTTATGTGACCGCATATATTTCGAGCGGGGAATCGTTGTCCGAGTGTGTTAACGAAGCGCAGCTCTGTATACTTTGAGCAAAAGCTGGCGCTTCCAGAACCCAGGGTTTCTGAATTCAAACCCCACCCGGTCTTGTACACATTCCTTCAAAAAAGTAATTCATTACAACAATTGCTCTTGTTAAAGAGTAATCAGTTAGATTACTTTAGAAGAAAAGCAGATGGACGTTACTAGAAAAAGCTACCGAGTACGTTTCCGATTCTTTCCGAATTACAAAACAACGAATTTTTTCATCGGTTTGAGAACCCATCTTTTTTACTCTCCATTATTAGAATACAATCACGGGAATATAACTAATTAACATCTAATTCGTTAATTTTGGTAAAAAAAGATTAATTCGGACTCTTGGTTCGTGGAGTCTTTGCAGAAAATATGTAGAAACAAGGGGGCCGTTAGGGAAAAAAGGGAAAATAGTAACGGGTACAATTTTAAAACCTCCAAAAGTAATTCGATTATGCTTGTGATTACTTCCTAATAAATTTATTGAAATGATTACAAAATAATCTGATAAATAATCGATTACAAGTAATGTGATTACTTTGTCGTGAGGGCCACGTAAGTCTGTCCCCACCCCTACCCGTTTCGATCCGAACGAGCATTGTACCGGCGATGCGCTCTTGTTTCACGATACTGCCTGATGCATGCTAAAACCCCAGTCTAGCTCTTGTATCGCAGTGGTTATATTTCTCCTCTACAGCAGAGAAAAGAGACGAACAAAGTGGTTGACTGACTTCCGGTTGTCTAAACATGTACACAACACTATCATTTATATCTTGATAGGTAAAATACATATTGGTACATAAAACAAAATTGGTTGCCTGTGGTTTGTACTATGTAAATACTAGGGAGCCTTAAAATTTAAACTATAGTGATTAACAGGTTAAGAGTAAAGTGAGGGCTTATCTCTACTTTTTCTACTTGAGCAGAGCAAAACGCTGTGAGAGGAGGTCGCCTTTCTCAAACATTCACTATAGTAAATTGCGAAGAGGTGTTTGGAGCTTGCACTTTCCTCTAAAGAACACCGAAAACAGCTGCCGATTTGTGAGGCGTTTAGAAAATCTACGCCTTTCAATGAATTCAAATACGAATTACGTACTACTTAGGAAGGTGACAAAACTGCAAATGTAATGAACGAAGACGGAGTTGAGGTTTGTCAAAGTGAAAAATCACTCCGATGTTTTCAGACATTTGCTATGGTCACATAAAAGTGCTAATTTTTACCAAAAAGGTGTGGTACTGGGCTTGTTCTTCATGCATAAATTGAGTTATTTTTGCCTCCACAGGTTATTCCACTGAGCTATCTTTGCATATTCGATAAATATACTACAACTAAAACTTTAGTGCTAGCCATGAGCTCTGCTGGAGCTTTTTTCTAGAAAAAACATTTAATTTAAATTATGTCCACATCTTCTAGCACTCTAGACGACGTTAGCACGTATTTGAATCAAATAAGACTTCAATCTTGACATTCCAGATATCGTTAAATTTCCCTCCGTACTAGACATGTAAATTTCGTGATTACAATGAGAGAAACCACCACTGAAAACTTACCAATGCTCTGAAATTGCAATAACTGTTGACATGTTCAAAGGAGCCCTTTATTTATTTTTTTTTTTCGTTTCCGGGGCAAGAACAAATTGCGGAATGATTGAAAGATGACGATGAATCGAAGTTAAAAAGAAACAAATGAATAAAAAACTATACAAGGGCGACCGGAGCTCGGAGTTCCCCTCGCCCTCAAACTTTTGCCGTATTTTGTTTTCGCCATGGTGTTGATTTTTATGAATAACCTTTTAAGAATAATATAATGCATAAGAAAATGGCTTTTTTTCTTATACATACTATGCGTAATAAGTATATCAATAACAGCCGTTATTCACGAAATTATGTGTAGGAAAGTATCACATCGTTACGTTTAGTAAGCGGAACATCTTTTAGGGTGTACCGCAAGAGTTTGTGGTTTGCAATATTAATAATCCACTGTCGCAAGATGTTGATTCCGCAGGATCGAGCAGGCGGTGCGTAATGGTAAGAGCCATCGTCACCTAGAATTCAACGTCGGCGACTTGGTCTTACGGAAAAACCCACCCACTGAGCACGCGCACTGCGGTTCCGTTCCTCGCCATGGCTCCTAAATGGGATACACCCTACAAGGTAACGACGCAAGTGTCGCGTCTTACCCTACGAACTCGCTCGGCTCAGTATAAACAAGCATTCTAAACATTTTCAGGTCCCCGATTGATACGCGGATTTCCTTCGCGACTCGTCGGCGATGAACGAGGAACTACGAAAGTAGATGGTAGGCGTCCCGCCCTAACGACTTTTTGCGCACGGCCCCGAGCACAGACCGCGCGCTGTGGTCAGCCGATTCGTGAAAATGTTGACAGCTGCTCGGATTTTCGCAAGAGCGGGTGATGCAGAGTGCAAATGATTTTGCATCCCTTTAACAGTTTTCTATCACCAACAATTCCAGGCTGGAACAATCGCTAGAGGAGCTCTAGCTGGTACCACTCACGTACGGCACCAGTGGAGTAGCTCACCAGAGCAGAGGTGGATGCCACGGTCTCCCCGGCTAGCCAAGGCAACCATCTTGGCTCGCACTGGAGGCGGCCGCCTCAGAGGAGTCATGGTAGTGGAACCGGTCGGTACCGACAGTGCAGACTACTGAGGCCGGCTAGAGCAGGTCCATCTGTCCCCCCCCCTCCTCCCTCCCCCCCCCCCCCATTAAGGAGCTTCCGCGGAAAGGATCAAGCATGAAGCAGGCTAACCTGACACACCGTGGCCAAATGGACGGCGTAAGAAGGACAGGGCAGTCTACTCCGTCGCCGCACAGCCCCCGTCGACGTCCGTCTGCCCCACGCCCGTCGCTACTCCAGTGGCGGTCGTGGGCGCACCCGTGTCCGAGCCCGAGGACTTCCTCCTTGAAGCATCTTCCAGCACCCAAGTACCACTTTTAAAAGGGAAGTCTACGGATCACGTCCTTGATGGGGAGAGGGCCCCGCGCGGCAAAGGGAGAATATGAAAATGACAGCACAGGTCAGAGCTCGGGCAGCGAGCGCGAGGATAGTCGGCAACGGCACGGTGAAAGGAAAATGTTCTTCCTACAGATCGTCAACTGTGAGACAGCAAATCCTTCGGAGCTTGTGTTGGGAGATTTCATTCGGTGTGGTCTTGGCGAGGTCCGATCGCACGTTGGCTAAAGTAAACACCTCACTTTAAAAAGATTCTGACTTTCGCGTCCTAAATATCAGTGAAATCAATTTTAAATAATGAGGTTTTCAACGCTGTCAGCTTCCTTTGTTAGGCTGTATAAGCAATTGAATTTTGACATATGCAATCGCAGCATCTGAGAGATCTGTCATCTTCCGAACTTCGATTATTTTTTTATCATCCTTTGCTACATAAATATTGTTAAAGCCAGCCTCTTTAGATTGATAGTGCGTAGACAATGTCTGGAAACGCGTGCTTGATATAACGATATAGTATGAATTCTGAATTGACGAATTACGGTAGTTTAATGCAGACAAGAAGCTGCATCGATATTAATGATGAGACATACGTATCGAGGTACAGTTGAGCAGAGTGTCTTACATATTGAATAATGTCGGTGGCATTATATTTACCAAACATAATTTTGTTTGTTTGGTTGAAAATGCATTTCAGCCGATATACTCTCATCTTCTCGACCTCAGGTCATTTATGGGAGGGCAGCGATGTAGGCTAGGGTGCGCATGAGGATGTTAAAAGAGGGGCTTGCCTCACGAAGAAATTTCAGAAGGCATCTAGAACGTCATTAAATTATGTTTGTTTGTGTTGGAAACGAATATGCTTAGACCAAGTGCATTTTGTCGCATGGCTACAACTGAGTAGCGTACCTGTAAACATGTGATCTGGCAAGAGCATTCCGTCAGTTGTTTTTCCTGCGTACCTTACGTGTTGTGTGGAAGGAGTATAACAAACTTCTTACTGAAAATCCAGTGCTGTAAAATCATTCAATCTCGCGGCCTTGATTTTTGCCGAGCGGGTGACGGGGTCATATTCCCGACCATTAAATTTCGCGAATTCTAAAGGCTAAAATTCGCCTCTACAACATCATAAAAGTAATATTCGCGGCGATCAAAGTTCGCAAATTTTACAAGTCGCGAAATTCACAAGAATAAAGGGCTTGGGAACACTAAGGTTTCTACAGTATTTCACGATTGAAAACAATCGAAGACTTCAGTTACGTGGCTCCGGTGCACGGGGCGTTCGCCTGCGCTACGATCCACGACTAATACACTTTCAAGAACAGATATAACGATTTTTGATGCATTGAAAAAGAACAACCCGTTGGACCGTATCAGCGGCGAAAATCCAAGCAGCTGAGGCAATGCTGCCGTAGGCGTGGGCCACGATATCCCAGCTCCGCAAAAATCTATAGCTCACACGAGTGCTCGCACATGAAGGCATTTTCCAAAACCGCGCAGTCGCACCCCATCATTTTACCCCCTTGGACAGTCTTGAGGTGAAAAATACACCGCAGTGTTTACAATATTTTATACTATATAATTCGGGACAAAAACTAGTGTAAAAAATGAGAGCCATTTTACTCTTTAGATGTGGCTGGCCAGCGAGGGTGTAGAACACCACCACAAATGATTCACCAGGAGACACAATAAAGCACTTCACCAAACGTTTGTTTACAGTATATATACATGGTTTTGAAACGGTAGTGATGATTGCTTTGTGACCACTATGATATGCACTACTGGGTTCCACTAAAACTTTGGTCAGATTCTTTGCTAATCTTAAATTTGTATATATACGCATTTATTTATATTGTACAAGTACTACATCACCTAGGGGGCATTACAGTAGGGGGGGCTTAAATACATAAGAATGGTTGCATCATAACTTGTTAAACACAAGTAAAACATAATGCTTGAGAGCACCAATACACAAAAAAATACAAACAAAGAAAAAAGAATCATAGGATCAAGTGTTGCAAGAAAAAAGGAATACGATCAGCAAACACGTTACAAAGTAATAACTAAAGAAAACACAATACAAGAATAACTAATAAAACACAATACAGGATATGGCACACTGAGGAGTCTTATAGGTTCAATAGAAGAGAAGAAAAGCTGGCCTTTGAAGTTTCTGTCGCTACAAGCTCAGGAAGGGCATTCCACTCATGAAAGCACTTTGGAAAAAAGGAATGTTTAAACAGGTCTGTTCTACATCTAATTTACTTTATTTTAAGTGAATGATCTACCCTTGAGGAAATGTAATCAGGACTATGAATATACGTATTCTTGTTAATGCGTGTAGCGTTGTAGGAAAATATTTCTAAAAAGTTTTAATCGCAAACATTTGCGTACGTGAAGCCAGCAAGTGCCAGCCAAGTTGCTCTTTAAGTTTGGTGACGCTTGACCCGAAAGGTGTAGGTACTTGTAACAAAGCGCGAAGCTCTACTTTGTACGCGTTCAATTCTGAGGACAAGTTGAGGAAATGAGGGTCCCACACTGAACACGCCTACTCTAAATAGGCCTGACGTTAGTAGTGTATAGCAAAGCTTTGATATCCCCAGGAACCATTTTTAAAATTCCTTTTTATGAAGTTTAGGACACGGTTCGCCTTAAGTGTTACTGTGTCCACGTGCTTGGTCAGGAAAGAGTGCTGCTAAAATGCATACATACATAAAATACATAAAAGGTTCACATACATAAAATAAATGCTTTTCTACAGGGTGTTTTAACATAGCATACTTGTTTATAAAAATCCGGGAACATTACACTAATTAGTTTTGTGCAGGTAAGTTATACGCCCGAGGGGCACATAGTATCGGGGGATAATCGTAATGGTCAGTAAACTAATACATTAAAATTTATTAATAAACTTTATAATTATTGAAATTAGACGTGTGGTACCAATAAGAAACTTGCTCAACGTCATCGAAAACCACGAGAATCAACTCTTTTTAGAAGAATATAATGCAGGGGCAGTATATTACTGCGTTCCGTAAAAACGCTCAATTTGGACGCGTTTTTACGTTTCAATTTCTTATCGGAGCGCATCAGTGTGCCCGCGGTCCTGCTCCCCAGTGGCTGAAACGCGCGACACACGTGCTTCCAACTTCCCTCCATGCTACGAGGGAGGCGAGGGGGTGGCTTCGCGCCGCGACCACCAGGGGGTGGGACCGCGGGCGCAAAGATGCGCTCCGATAAGAAAGCGAACCAGAAACGCTTCCAAATTGAGCGTTTTACGGAACGCCGTAATATACAGCCCCTGCGTTATATCTTCTAAATATCCCAGGCAGCACAAGACATCGAGAAGATGTCGAAATAAGGTCCTCGACGTTGGGCAACGTCGTGGTCCTTAACAAACTTTTTTATCGACGGCATAGGTACGTCCACATGAAAGGTTCCGACAACGTCAAACACGCGACGTAGTGACAACGTCATAAGCTTCACCTCGACGTCTTCAACATTAATCGACGTCTGTTGGACGTCTTATATGAGAAGTTCTTTGAACGTCAAGCAGGAGACGCCATAACAATGTCGTGAACAACACCTTGACGTCTTCGACATTAATCGACGTCAGTTCTACGTTTTCTCTGGGAAGTTATTTGAACGTCGAGCACGAGACGCCCCAACAATGTCCTGAGCAACACCTTGACGTCATCGATATTATTCGACGTCAGTTCTACGTTCTTTCGGGAGGTTCTTCGAACGTTGAGCGCGAGACATCCCAACAATGTCTGAGTAACACCTTGACGTCATTGGCAATAATAGACATCAGTACTACGTTTTCTCAGGAAAGTTCTTTGAGCGTGGAGCATGAGACGTCCCAACAATGTCCTGAGCAACACCTTGACGTCATCAACATTATTCGACGTCCGTTCTACGTTTTGTTTTGGGAGGTTCCTTGAACGTTGAGCGCGAGACATCCCAACAATGTCTGAGCGAACACCTTGATCACCCTCAACAAGCGCCTTAATAGAGTACAAGGTGCTGTCGTATCACCTTTAAAATTTCTCGTCAATGTCAGCATTTGTTATACTGTGCATGCAATCTAACTTTCAACCCGGCTGAGCTGCAGAAATCTCTTAGAATAATATTATTCTTGTGATTTTTGTTTTAGCAGAAATTGCTTTAAAAGCCGAGAATTCACAACAAAAATCAGGATTTAGCTCGAGCTCAGCGGTGCTGTTTATAGCATTTCTGGCGTTTCTATCTTAATATCAGCGTCTTTGAAGCTTTAAGAGAATGATAATAATGTAAGAGATTTCTGCAGTTGAGCCAGGTTGAAGGGTGGACAGCATGCACGGTATCGAAAACGCTGTCATTGACGAAAAATTTTAAAAGTGATATGACAGGTCCTTGGGCACTATAGTATGCTTGTTTAGGGTGACACCCATTTACACCCAAAACTGCGTAACCATGGAAGTGGCCGAAATTACCGATCACTAGGTACCGTTCCCATGATTCCTGGATTGCGGGCCGGGCCGCTTGGGGGATTTAGCAAATGGTCTATTCCGTCCGAATATACATGCTTTCGCGAACATACCTTCGTGCAACGAAGCCAAATCCGATTGAATCCATTGTTCTATGGTGGCCCAGGTCAAGACCGTTATCAAATGAAGTCCCGTTCAATTTCGACGTATGCTAGACGTTTTATGACCGCTAAATGGGACGTTATTTCAACGTTGACATAACGTTATCACAGACGTGCGCTCAACATTTTATGTCGTTAAAAGAACAAGGTAGGGCAAAATTTTGAAAAAAATAATTTTTTGTTTTTTGAGAGATTTAGATTTCCCAATCTTTCCTGAACAATGCTGACTGTGTCACTTGAGCGTGCGCGATTTATCTACAAGAAAAATTACCTTTTCCAAAACCTAGGTGGTGACCGACCACGCTCCCTTTTACACCTATGCATGATCTGTATCTCTCCTATGTTGTAAAAAAAACAGTAAAAACAAAAGGCAGGTTTTCTCTAGGTTTAGCGCGATGTTTATTGCTCATCCAGCAACAGCAAAAAACTGTCTAGCTTTTGAATTTTTAGCCCCATAAATCCTCAGACACTGCCGGTATCACTCGCGACGCGAGTTATTTTCCTTCTTCTTCGGCGTGCTTCCACGGGCAAGGTAATTTATTGTTTACTTTAAGACTAGACTTTGAATCTTAATCAAATGACGAAGACGAAGAAGGTCTTTCAAAAGCGTCGCTTCCAGGGTAGTCGGCTTAGGTCAATTTCTCATGCCGCCGAGTCCCCGCAACGCACTCTGATGCCTGAGGCAGCCGCTACCACTTGCGCGTCTTCTTCGAAGCTGTCGCACTCGGCAGCACGCTTTGAAGAGCTCAAGGCAAGAGTTAGTGACTGCGACTATGAACTGATTGACATTGACCTTCTGTCCTGTACCGTCGCCGAAAGCTGGGTGTGTAAAGTGTATTGTGGGGACTTGCAGCTGGTTGAAAAAGCAGCACAATGAGCTGGCGTCGCCTGCACCTACTTTCTGAACTGTGAAAACTGCTGTTGGACACACCGATTAGAGAGACGTCAAAACGGACAACTTTGGGCCTCTACTTGGTGTTTCACCAGGATGATTCACGGTGCAGTGGTTGAGAGACGCTGACCGGCGACGACTTTACTTCGCAGACAGGGCTACACAGCTCGTCACAAAAGAGGCCCGTAAAGCAAGGCAGCAAACAAAGAAACTAAATATTGACTATGGAAGTGACAACCTGGCTGGTGGCTACCGAACTGATACATCAGCATGCATTTCTAGAGTGCAAGTTTGTTATAAAGCGCCTTTTTTCACTTCAAAGTCAATTATCTCAAAACATCATTTTCTTTAGACGTTTGACCCTTTTTCTCTGAAACCATAAAAACTAGAAGCATGCTTTTTTCCACATCCAAGACAACACAAGGCAGAGTCTACTGAACTAGAATTATGAAAATTAATCGAGGCAATTTTGTTTGACAAGCTGTTTATTGTCCATTTTGGCATTAAAGTTGGGAGGGTCCAGTAAAATAAAAGCAAAAAAGAACTAAGATATACATAACAATAATTCTAGTTCAGTAAAGAGAACACAAAAAGCTAAATACAATGATACCAACATGAATCTTCTAACCCTAGCAGATCCTGAGGAAAAAGGTCACATACATAGGCTGAAACACATGGGAGAAATAGGGCCTACCCTGTTCACTTAAATGGGACCTTATGATGTCGTTAATATGACGTTCTCAATTGACACCCCGTTCAGTTTAGACGGATACTCGACGTTATATAGTCGTTAAATGGGACATTGTGTCAATGTTGATATAACGTTATCACTTGCCTTCCCGTCCAATTCAGACGTGCACTCGACGTTCCAAGGTCGTTAAGTGGGACGTTATGTCGACGTAAAATCCACGCTTTTTCCAGACATTAGCCTTTCTATATTACGTCGAAGGGACCTGACGTTCAGACTTTCGACGTTCTTTCGACATGTGGTTCCTGACGTCATCCACGCTCTCTCAACGCCTTTTCAACGTGTCTGTGCTGCCTGGGATAGCGTATTTAGTGGTTCTCGATTATGCTGATTAAGTTTCTAACTGAAACCATATATCTAGTTTCATTAATTAAAAAGTTAATATTAGTTTTAGTAATTAGCCGACTGATTGTTACAATGTCTGTCCCCCTGGTCGTATAACTCACCTGCACAAACAGCAATAATGTGACTTTCACGGTTTATTTTAAAACAAATATGTTAAATAAAAAAATAAACACTTTCTATATGCAAAGCAGTGACGTCACCAAACTCTAGCGGGAGAAGCCCCAATATTCTTGGATGTATCTCCATTATCACACGTTTCTACGTGCTTTCTTTTAACAATAGATATCGAAGTGACGTGGCGTATATTCATTTCGTACAATTGATCACTTTTACATGCAATTTGTGTACTTGTTTTTGCACACGGATGCCAAAAAATACATAGAGCACTAACCATATACTGGTTCTATGTAACAACAATAAAAGCGACCAGTAGTTTTCACCCCTCGTTTGTAAGTTGAAATGATAGGACTTGACCATACTTGTCGCGAAATTTCGGTAACCGACGATGCTGTGATCACATGGCCTGTTAGGTGATAAAAAATTAAACAATCGCGTTATGTTATGTTCACACTACGGACGCCACGCGCTGATCTTTCATAACAGGCGCAAACCTAAGCGGCACTTGGTTGTTGAGATCACGATTGCTTGTAGTCTGAACGAAAACTTTCCGTTTATGCAGTTACTTGTTCGTGTGTTATGAGAGATGGGCGTGTTATGCCAG